>RJWJ010002002.1:0-111854 GCA_004363605.1 Indri indri | reverse complement strand
CCATCTGAATGGGGGGTGGATGCTGATGAAACCATATTCTCATTTCTTCCAAGCTGGTTTGAGTTCTGGACTTGAGCCCTGGTGTCTCAGGCTGGAGAAAAGGGGGGAACCAATGGCTATTAGCCATCACGGGCTCAATGTAGGCAGAAAAAGCTAATGGTCTGAAGGCTAAAGGCTAAAGGTCCTAAAAGAGTCCCAATATGTCTCTCTTCTCCACATATTTTTAGCTTTGAGGCTCGTGAGCGAATGTGTGGATGGGGTTCTTTTAAGCAGCCCATCAATGGGCCGTGATTTTTCAGCCTCCACCCCCATGGAGACATTCCCCAAGCTTTGTAGACATGGCTTCATCATTCCACTCATTTTCTTTGTGTGGGGGAGTGCTACCAACTAACAAGTGTCCTGGTGAGAAGGGGACACTGGTGGCTCCCTGGGATATTCTGTGGGAGGGACGAGACCCTGTGTTCCTGACGGGACGCCGGGTGGAACTCCTGCTGGGCCAGTCCATTGGGTTCCAGTCTGCCTTCTCTCGCGTCACGCACTGCAAGTGCCACCTCTGAAACATCTGGGTGTCTGTGCCGCTGTGGCCACCGGTTTGGAAAACTGGAGAGGGACGCGGGGCCGGCGGGGGGCTGTTGTACTCATTCCCATCCTGCCACTGTCTCCTCAAGAGTGGGGTGAGGAGGGGGCCCAGAGAATGAAGTCCTGGTGACTTCTTTCCCTAAGTGTTTTGAGGGTCACAGACTCCTTTTAGAATCTAATGGACACAACCAGCCCTTCTCACAGGAACAAACACACACACATGAACACACAATTTTGCTGGCAATTTCGAAAGGTTTAACTACTCCATGGATCTCAAGTTGTGAACTTCTGGCCCGCAGTGCCCCTTTTCTGTGTGCCTGCCCACTGTCGGGATGTTCACGTGGGCGTCGGGGCCTTGGAGGGCTGCGGTGTGGAGAGACGTGGGTGTCGGAGCCCGGCAGGCTGGGTTCACATCTCTGGCTCCGTATAGATTAGCTGTGGGACTGAGGGCAACACATTCGTTATTTGTAAGATGGAGTAATAACACCTGCCTTACAGCGGGGATTAAATAAGTGTGGTAGGGAAAGCACGCATTCCAGGGTCTGACACGAAAATAATAATAATAATAATACGACCCGCAGTGGTTGTCCCTTTGCTGGCTCCCTTGACTTCTCTCTGGCCCACCTCTGTGTCCTAGACCCCATGCTCCCCAAATGCCTGCATCTCCTGTAATTCTTCCTCACAGTGCTCAACAGAACTTCCGGGGGACTCAGAGCCTGGTCTGCACTCACATGCTCTGATCGGCCCCTTGGATTGGGATCCCAACCCGCACCTGGAAAATCTCTGTATCAGTCTCCAGCATAGAGACAGGCCCTGGGCGTCCTGGGTCAGACACCAGGGTCATCACACAGTCGGCCAGAGAGACTTGAAAATGGATTAGATGTTGTTCCTCTTGAGTGGCAACGATAAAAAGAATGATAATAACTACCATTTGTGGTGTGTTAATTATGGGCTACAGGCTTTACATAGATGATCTCCGTCTTCACACTGCACTCTATGTGGTAGGTACTGTTAGTGCCTGTAGATGCGAGAACGAATGTTCGGAGAGGCGAGCGAGCTGCCGGTGAGTGCACGCCGGTCATCAGCAGTCACGGGTAGGACTTCATCTACGGAATGGCAAAGGCCCTGCTTCAAGCGCCTATACTCTGTCGCTTCTAGAAACAGCTGCTGGCATCACCACTCACCCTGTCCCTTGAGCTGCTGGAGACTTGGGTTTTCCGTCACTCCCTCGAGAGATGCTGGGGGGGACCCGGATGAGTCCACGGGCTTGTGGGAGCTGCCCCCATCCTGCGGCCCTTATTCTCAGCTGCCACTCGGTGTCCGCCTGCCCGAACAACCAGACCATCACCAGCGGTGACTTGTCACTGTTTGCTCTTGACCCTCCTGCCTTCGTTCCAGCGTCAGGCTGGGCACACAAACAGTACCAGACGAACGCTCGAGCCGTGGATGGGGCCGGGAGGCCCCAGGCTGTGTGGTGGCCGGGCCTGCTCCCTGCTCCCCAGAGAGGCTGTCAGGAGTAGGGCGGTTTGTTTGAATGTGTGACGCCTCTGACCCCCAGCTGGGGCGGCACCAGAAACAAAAGCAGTTCTCATGCTCAGGGTGCTGCCGGCGGCTGGGCAGGCCCCCAGAGCCTTGCAGGGAGTGTCAGAAAAGGGCACCTTTTAGCCAGGTGGTCAATAGCTTCTCTTTATGGGGCCCTTTGTACAGATTCCCAGATGGAAAGTGTGGTCCTTAGGTCTTCTCCAAGCCACAGGGAGCTTGCCGGGGTCCTGCTCACTCCCCGAGGGCTCCTTTCAGCCTTTCTGCTCCTAGACCTTCCGGCAGTCAGCTGGCCCTGAGTGTCACCCTGCCCCACCCAGGACCCTTCTTGGCTCCTACACGTTAGAACTTGGTCTTCACGCGCCGGACTCCTAGTCTGCCACACTGCGCGCTCCCCACTGGGTCTGCCCCACAGCCCTGCTGCCCCTCCCCCTCTGGCTTTCCTTCATGTAACAGATGCTAACTGGGGACCACTTCTGTGCTCAGCACCACAGATATGGCAGTGACCACGTCTTCTCCCCCCACTGAGGAGATTGTGTTTTAATGACTGGAGTGATGATTGTCGATGATTGTCATGCTCTGAGAGCACAGGAAGGGTGGGACAGGCTAGAGGTGGGGACCTGGGATTGAGAGCGCTGCCTGTCACCGGCCTCCCAAGCAGACAGAACCCATACCTGGAGGGAAGGCCCCAGGTGACAGCTGTCATCCAGGTAGTGGTTTGTGTTGGGTCCGACCTGAGGCAGGGCAGCGACGCAGGGAGCCCGAGTGTGCGGGCCAGAGGCCCAGGCAAACAGCATCAGAGGGGCCTTTAGCCTGGTTCCATGCTGGGAGCACAAAAGAACATGGCAAGGACCCCTGGCTCTTGTGGGAAGTGGCGGTCAGGGGGACACTGAGGCAGAGAGTCGGCCCAAGAGAATAGGATGGGACAGGATGGGACAGGAGTCAGAGACAAAGCGGAAGTCTACAAAACAAAATGAGGGCCGGGTCGGAGCCAGAGCAGAGGCAAGGGCGATATGTGGCGAGACCCTCAGGTGTTGAGTCCAAACTCCTGAAACGCCTGTGACAGAGCCAGGGCCTGTCACAGCAGGTGCCGGCCGGGAGCGGAGGAGGACGTCAGCGCAGGAACAGGCAAGGCCTGGCCGTTATTCCACCGTAAAGTTTTTAATTTAGTAAGAAGATTGGAGATGATAAAGAGGCATCTGATAAATGCACATCTGCTCTTTGGGAAGGAGAAAAGAAGGCGACATAAGGATTCTATCATCTCATGCTCTGGGGCCTCGTTCAGGGGCTGACTTAGACCTTGGATTGCAGCCAGAGTTCACTGGGGACTTGGAGTGTTGGGAAGAGTAAGTTCACCTTTAAGTTGATTTTTATTATGACCACATTTGTCAGGATTTGGAGAAGCTGGGCTGGGAGTCCCCCTGGAGCCAGCGTGGGCGCAGAGCCAGGCGGGCGTGGGTGGCAACCACTCCTGAGAATCCATCCTGGGAGCGTCACCCTCAGGGCCCATGGATCTGGGAGCCTGAATCATAATGGGGAGACCAGCGTGAGAAAGTGGAGCGCACAGGAGTTTAGGGCCTGACATTCTAGCCAAGGCTCTCTCAGTCGTGCGATACAGAACCCCACTCAAGATAGCGTGGGTAAAAGAGCTTCTTTTAGGAATGTATTCTCGTGGCCAGCTTAGGGCAGAAGCAGAGTGGAGCTGGCCTTTTGGGGACTGGATTTGGAATTGGAGAGGAAGGAACAAGGCTGATTTCTCCTCTCAAAGTGCCTCTAGGCTTTCGTCCCCTGTTCTTGTACCTGTCCCCACCTGGCCCCCACACCTGATCCCTCACCTGAAGGGTCCCCCACTGCACTGAATGCCCATGGCACCTGCCTTTGCAGGGGTGCTGTGCAAATCCTGGGTGTGGGAGGGATGTCTGAGGGAGGGAGTTACGACATGAGCAAAGCAGAGGTGGCCAGTGAGCCCTGGAGGGGTAGCGCATGGGAATGAAGGGGTAACGGGAGCAGGTGGCGGGTCCATGTCTGTGTGTCCAGAGCAGAGTGAACGATGGAGCAGCCTCTGGTTTGGGGAGGTGACGGGCAAGTGAGCTGACCCTCGGGTGGCTCAGCTTCCTTTTGTGTTCTCTTGGCTTTTAGGGCCAGGCCTGGTAATCCCACCCCTACTTTGCCATTTAAAATGTCATTTGCGTGGGAAAACACGTTATGAGTCCTGATCGGCCATCTTAATGCTTGGAATTTGGGAACACAGCCTGGCGAGAGCTGGGGGTTGCTTGTGTCGGAGGAGGACACATCTGTGCCTCTCAGCCCTGACCGACGGGAAGACTGTGCCTCCCACCTTCTCAAGCATGATTCTTGTGGTTTTTCTTAATCCGATTCTATTTTGCTCTCCTTTAACTGTGTATGCTCTTGTTTGTGCTTATTGAATGGAATTTAATAAATTTTCTGTTCTTAATTTAAATAGTAGTTGATATCTAAAGCAGAATGAAATAAAATAAATCCTGTTAAAGGCTTTTTGTTTATGTAGCTCTTGAATACATTTGTCCAGTATTAGTGGCCTAGATATACAAAGTGTTTCTCACTCTGACTTACAAGAACACTGCGGTGAAACTCTTTTGACAAAATAAAGGGTACTTTTATTCAATAAGTAATCACTCCCTAAAACTTTTTAACTTAGCAGTCTTAGTTTTCATAAAGCTATGTACCTTTGCTTCTGTAGTTATTAGCATATTTTTAGATGGGTGCATTTTGTTGCATCTGGAAACCAACCTTTGTTGCAAATGCATTTACTTCTCAAGCATTTTCTTACTGGGCATGATAATGAACTAAACTGGTTTTGAGCAAAACCAGTGCCATCACCCTTAGAGTTAGTTACCTACTGCACAGCAGACCTGGGGGATGGCATTCACCTTGAGGGGACCTTGACTTCCTTACCTATAAAATGGAGAGTTGGACTCTACTGTTTCTGAGAGCCAAGAATGAGTCTTTTTGGTTCTTTTGCCAAGTTCCCTGAATGTAATGGGGACTGGATACTTGGTGTCTGCCGCATGCATTGCTGATTAGACAACCACAGTGTCTTTGGTTCTTCTTCATTTGACGCCTGGTGGAACTTCAGAGCAATCTGCTTAAATCGCATCTAACCTGGGACCTTCCAGAGACCCTCTACTGGGCTCCCAGAGGTGCTGGCAGAAATATGGCCGTGGCCTCCTTTTGACCCTTCTTAGAAAACAACGACAAACCACAGTGGGCTAGTGAGAGGAGGTGAAGAAAGCCCAGACTGCCTCCCACAGCAGAGCTGCCTGAGGGATGGGAAACTGAGTACCCGATGACAAGTGGGCTAGACTCTGAGGGCTGGGGACACAGCTCGGGGAGCTGCAGGTGGCCCTGCCGGTGTGAGTTTAGGATGAGGCCCCATCCTGGGAGCCTGTGGCTGGTACGCAGACTGACCTGGACAAAGCCACATTTCTTCTGGGGCTGTTTGCACCGAGGACTACAGGTCATTATTTCTGTGGTTTCCAAGGAGATCCACAGAGAGAAGGTGAGGATGGCAATGGAGTTGCCAGTGGAGTCCCATCCTGTGCTCTGGTCATCTTATTTTTCTTTGGTCCCCTTTGAAGAGCTCTGTTTGCCCACAAGCACTGAGGAAAAAGTCCCAGCTGGCCTTGGCTCTGAGCCTGTGGACTATCCAGCCCACCTCCAACTCCTGCTACTCCCTGCTATCTGCTTCCCAGAAAACATCACCTCTTTCATCCTGGACCTTGGCTTCCACGGCCCAAGGAATCCCTGTCTTCTCTGACCTAGGCATCACCCACAGGCATGACTGTCCCATTCACCCTCAAGCGCGGAGGTTCTGAGTGGCCATCCCACCTGCCAAATCTGGTCTGCAGATGTGTTCTGTTTGTTTTGTAGTGCTTACATTTTTTAAATTTACTGGTCACATTTAAAAATCAGATTTCTCATAAAAATCCAGAACTCTGGCTTCCCTTGAAAAGTTGGAAGATTTGGCCACACGGGTCCAGCAATCCCACATGGCAACAATCAACAGCGTTGCATAACCATGGGCTGAGCTCTGTGGCCTGCCACAGTCCCCACTGCTCCCTGTTCATCATTCACACCCAACTGCTCTCACTTCAATGTGCTACCTGCCTGCCTCCCTCTCGCCCCGCCCCAACTCTAGGCATAGAAGCTTGCGTATTGGGCTGAAGCGTAACGGGCCCCACCTTAGGTCTTAATTCAAGTCCCATGACACTGGTCAAGGTCGCCTCTCCCTTCTTCATCAACGGAGGAGGGTCCTAGAGCTTCAACTATTAGCTGGTAGCCTGGAAGAGATCCTTCTGGAGCCTTTTCTCTTCTTTTTGTTGAACTTGCAATTTCTGGCACCTGCTGGTAACACAGCATGCCATGTCCCTGGCACCGGATGGCACTGGGGAAGCACAGAAAAGGCAGACAGAGGACACACTCAGTGTTTTGCATGAGAGGGTTTATGGCCCTGCACGTGTGTTGGCATCAGAACAGGCTCTTCCTGCCCCAATGAATCAGTGGATGGGACCATTAATAGGCATTGACCTCTCTGAAACTAAGGGGCCATTGCAGTTTACTGACAAGTGCCATCACCCACGAGAGCACTGGTTACCTGAACCTCTGTTTACTGACATTATCTCTTACAGTTAAGGCCACTGTTCTGCAGTTCTCCTTGAACGAGCTGACTTCTGTCCCAAAAAGGTCAAGGACAGTGGTGGAGCTCCTTGTGGCTCTTTCTGCCTCTCTCCTCCAGCTCCCTGAGAGAGGGCTGGGCTTGGTCTCTTCTTGTCTTTGGTCCTTTCTTTTGTGCCAGTCAGCTCCACTGTCCCAGGGATAACAGGAGGAATGCCCATAACCTTGTCACTTAAGTCTTTTCTTATAGTATACCCTTAGTTAATTTTTTTACTGTTATTTGATATCACAGATTGTTTATGGGCAAGCGCCATATGGAGCAAGGTTTAAAGATATACCACGCCCGGGTAGGGTGGGAAGCTTTTCTTTCACTGACTGTCAGTGGCTACCAACAGATTCTCAACCTAAACTTGGTTTTGTTAAGTCTGCTTTAAGGAGAACTTGAACTTTTTCCTTGACTTGTGATGCTTCAGGTATGAAATGTCATGTTGCTATGGCTTATTGTTTCATCCCATTCTGCACTTTCAGACTTCAAAGCAGTTGGAGAGTCAATGATGATAAATGACGATACCAGTAATGACAGCTCACTCAGTAGTGTAGACTACAGGACAGGCATTGTTCTGTGTGTCATTTCTCTCTTAATCTTTATAACAACCCCAAGAGGAGGGACAGCTGGCTGCGCAGCAATCACTGATGGACACAGCCAAGCAGCCAAGGCCAGCCTGGGTACGAAAGATATGGGCGAAGTCGACAAGCATGCCTGGAGTCTGGGGGTCAGGAGAGAACTGCAGGTTTTAAGCCAGGTGAGCGACAGGAACGCTAAGAGTGTGTCTAAGCAGAAGATCTGGTAGCAGCTCATCCAGTAGCCAGGGAGCAGAAAAATACGGGTTCTGGCATTCGGGATGAGTGGAAAGTCCAACACCAAGTGGGCATCTGGCCGAAGGTTCTGCAAAGAAGAGAACTCAAATTTGCCTGATGAAGGAGCCTCCTGTGAGCCTCTGCCTGGGAACAAGAGCAAATTCTGAGGCCCGGTTAGCCAGTGCTAAGAGCCAGATAGGAGCCAGTGACCTTGACTGGACAAGGGAAGGTTGGATCTCAGAGGAGCCACCCAGCACCCTCTGAGAGAAGGCACCGCCAGGCCCTCGCTCTTTCCCACCGATGAGCTTCCCTCTCTTCTGTCTGGCCAAGGTGTAGACGCATTATTTTATCTTTCCGTGATCAGAGAAGACAAGCTCAAAAAAAGATTGGACTACAACTTTTCCATCTGCATCAACACAACTATGTTTCTTTCATATCAGAAAAAGGTTTCCCCAGCAACCGTGTGTGTGTGTGTGTGTGTGTGTGTGTGTGTGTGTTTGCGCATGCGTATGCTACAAAGTGTATGCTGTAATCTAGTTCTTCCTTTAAAAAATCCTTTTATTTCCTGATTATAAAAGTAATACATTGAACAAAATTTGGAAATTTCAAAAAGTATGTAAGAAAATGAAATTCACCCAGAGTCGTCGATCAGAGATAATCAAAATGGACATTCTGGGTATTTCCATCGCTATTTTTCCCAATGTTTTTTGTGTATGCTTTTTAGGAAAAGATGGAATTATACTGGATTTTGTTGGAATCATACTGGTGCTATTTCCTAACCTGCTTTTGACTTATAATATGAACACTTTCCCCTTTAGCAAACTTTCTTCGAAAGCAGTTTGAAAGGTTACGTAGTGTTCCATTATATCATAATTTATTTTACCACCCCCTACTGGCGGTATGGTCGCTGTGGTCTTTTTTATTATTAAAAAATGTCAAGATGAACATCCTTTTGTCTTCACTGCTAATTAATTCCTTAGTACAGATAACTAGAAGTCATATTATTGTCTGCTTTAAAAGATTTTGACAAATCTTATCAAATTACCTCATAAATGTTACCAATTTATAGTTCTTTTCCACCAGAAGTGTATGAGAATTCCCATTTTATTATATACTCACCAATATTAAATCATTTCATAAACAAAATCCAGCAATGGTCTTTAACTCATTTCCCCTTTCCCTTCTGTAGCATTTGAAATTTGGCATGGATATAAAAGTTACTTGGCTTTGAATTGCTTAAGATTACACATTGATTACCGTAGTGATTGCCTTGCTCATTCCTGAATCCACCTTTTAAAGGGGCTTTGTCTTTTTATTTTTCTAAAGAATAATCAAAACCTCAGCTGAGCGATGTGTCTTGCAGGTAGTTTCCCAACAGAGTGGGCAGGTGTTTCATCCATTGGCCTTGCCTGGGCTGCTTGCTCAGGCCACACGTGTACAGGTCTGGGGTAGAGGGCAGGGGTTGCAAGCACAGATTCCGGGTCAGGTAGGCCCACCTCGGATTGCAAATTCAATCACCGACCAGCTGGCTGACCTTGGACTCCTTATGCATAAGCCTCCGTGTTCTGTGTTCTCCTCTGTAAAAGAGGAATAATATTACTTCCTCCCAGATTGCTGTGCACATTCCATGTGACCGAAGGGTCCAGCAGATTGAGAATGCTTAAGACGTGGTTGCCAGGGTAAGATTCAAGGGCTCCGCATCCCTCTCAGGTGACAGCTCCTGCCAGCCTTGTGCTCAGGCCCCGCTCCAGCCATACTGGACTTTTATTTTCCTTCCTCAGGACTTTTTTACTTGCACTTTTTGTTTGGCTTTTGCTAGAATACTCTCCCCAGATGGATGTCTACCTCTCATCACTTAGCTCAGATGTCGCCAAGTCAGAGAGACCTTTATGAGCTCTCATCCCCCATTGCTCTGTCATAAAACTCTGTTTAGGTTCCCTCAAAGTGCTTAATCCCTCCACAAAACGATCTCATTGTTTATTGTTCCTGTTTATCCCCTCCATTAGAACGCGGGCACCGCGAAGGCAGGCCCTGACCGCAGGAACTCAGCGCAGTGCGCCCCAAAGCAGGTGCTTGACGAAGATTTACAGAATGAATGGACTAGGAATAAGGTGATTTTTAGGATCTGATGCTGGGGATTATTTATTTTTTCTTTTTCTTAGAGTAAAGCAAGGCGGTTTTATGCTAGATTTACCTCTGATGGGTCGAAGCTGTAAATGCAGTATTAAAAAGTCAGCAAATGTGATAGCTGAGGTTGCCCTGGCAGGGTCTCTTCGGCATGTGATGTATGTGAAGGGCTTTGACACCAGGCTGATCTGGAGAGAATTGCAACTTCTCAAGCCAATGGCTGTGTGTCCCGTGATGTCTTCAGTGCTCTAAGCCTCAGTTACCCTGCATGTAAAATGGGTTCCCAACCCTCAGAGCATTGGCCTGAGTAGTAAGTAGACAACATATGTGAATTAACTGTAACTAATTGCATTTAAAGTTAAACGTTGGCAGTTAAATGGTTGCTATTCTTGTGTTCAAGGAAACCAAGGACCAAGCAATGTTAGGCTTTAAGAGCAAGGAACAGAAGGAATAATTAATATAAAGTTTTGTTTATGAATTATAATGTTAATGAATATTAATATTAATTCATTGTCACTATCGTCGACACGGGCAATATTGATCTATGGCAAAAGGCTCTGTCCTCTTGGTCTTTGGAAGAGCCCTTCTCTTTCTGCCTAGATGCCTTTGGGTGTATACAGTTAATATTTCATTAATTATGGTGGAGGGGCGTTGTGTGTACATCAATGTCTCATATGATGCATATAATTAAGGTACTTTTTGTCGAGAGCGGAAGAAAATTGGGCTTTCCCGAAGAAAAGCAGCTTGCTCCCAAAGTTGCTAACAGATTGCTTCTTAATTGAACTTGGGAGGTGAATTATATGGTGAATTAGAAAAAAGAACAACTCTGAATTTAGTGAATTGTTCCATAAAGGAAACTGTGGGATTGAATTGCAAATGCTGGATAGAAACATTTCAGCCGGGCCCCATGCATCACGGGCGCTGACCTCTGCTGTGTTTCAGTAAGAGCTGGAACAGGCCCGGAGCTCTCTTTTCAAGGCCTGGAGGGCATTCTTTCCCAGAGACCAGCTGTAAGCCTGGGTTTTTTATGCAAAGGAGACGTTTGAATAAACCTCTGTGACTAATGAAATCTACAAGGTCTTTGCATATCCTCCCACTGAAGAGGTAATTAAGCAAAGATCAAATATGGGGATATATATGTATTTTTTCAAACATTTTTTTTTTTGCCTTGCAATCACACCCAAGGAAAAATATATCCCCATAGCCCAATGCCCTCCTCTCCTTGATGCCAGTCTTTGTCTGCCTTGGGCTGTTTCTCTCCTCTTTGTTCTGCGACGCCTACAGCTGCAGTCACAGCCAGAGCAACACCTGTCTTAGGGGTTTGCCAGCCTTTTACTGAAACAGAGAACTGCTTCCCATCGATTTAGATGTGAGAAACGACTTTTCCTAGTGTTTCTTGTGTCTGTCTCCAACTCCAGGTCTTCCATTCACGGTGAGCTTGGGAGGAAAGAGGTTGGTGGTAAGAAAATAGCATGAGACGAGGCTTCCTCTTGCAGGGCTCTCTAAGCAGCAGATCTCAATCTTAGCTACACCTTAGAATCACCTGGGGAGTTTCTGAAACTCCTCATGCCCAAGCCATGCCCCAGACCAATTAAATAAGAACTTCTAGGGGTGGGACCCAGATATCAGTATTTTCTTAAAGGCTTCCCAGGTGATTCAAAATTGTAGTCAAGGTTGAGAGTCGTTGTTGCAAGAATAGCTACCTCCCTCTTTCCATAAAAGTCGATAAAGACAATTTTTTCCAACAGTTAAGCTGAGTTAGAAATAATTGAGTTCTCTTTCTAAACACTGTCTACCTGGCTCATTTGTCCATCCATCCTTCCCTCCCTCCCATATTTTACTTGGTACCTGCCTTGTGCCAAGCCGGGTGCTGGGTATTCACTGTTAGACAAAAACTAGATCCCTTCTTTCAAGATGCTAAAAGCTAAAATCTAGACCCTGAAGCCTTGAGCTGAGTAAATGGGAGATCCCAGCAGCTCTGGTGAGGGTGGAGAAGGAGCCCAGGGGGCTGTGGGAGCAGAGAAGGGCGTTTAACAGAGAGGAGCAAGGGGGCGGCTTCCCAGAGGAAGTGGTGTCTCAGTGGACCCATGAAGGACCAGGCAGATTTGGCCGGGTGAAGAGGTCTGTGGCTGAGGAAGGTGCATAAGTGAGAGGAAGATGGAAATCCGAGGCTCCCTGAGTAGCTTAGCGCCAGGCACAGGTGGGAGCCGGGCGGTGGCAGGAGAGGAGACCCGCAGGGCCATAGCGCTAGGGCTCCGTCAGTTGTGCTGGGGGGTGGAACTCATCCCAAGGGCAGTGGAGAGACACAGAAGGGCTTTCATCAGGGGAGGGGCCAAACCACATTAACTCCAGGTACATCCCAGTCTCAGACAGCACTGGATGCCTGAGATACGCTGTTCTTTTTTGAAAAAAGACGGAACCTCCCACGTCTTATTGATAAGAACAGAGGAGGGACATGTGTTCTCAACTACCAAAGCACCGGCCTCAGATGTCCTTTCATAGACCTGCTGCACGGGCAATGCCCTGTGTCCCTTGGGAATCTCCAGCCTCTACCAGGCACCTCACTTGTCCCTGTTCTCCTTTCTGGGTCTGAGGCTGAGGAGAAGGGGCACAGGACTGGGGTTCTGACAGGAACCAGCTGCAGCCATCACCGTTGCTAACCATCTCTGCACCCTCAAGAGAGGCAAGTCACTTCGCCTCTTGGAACCTTGTTTCCTTAGCCATAAAATAGGGGCATTCGTGGTCCTTTTGTCATTGGGTCTTTGTGATCCTAGAATTGCAAAACTCAAAGCAAGGAAAGCACTTAGCACTGTTCTCAGCACGTGGTCAGGTCTTAACTGGCCCATAGCAAACACTGATCCTTTCCCATCTACTGTGGGCACCTGGGCTCCCCCAGCTCCCGAGCCTTGCTCCTGTTGTAACCTCAAGCACCAGAGAGACGAGGGAACCAGAGTCCTCATCCTCCTTCCCTCCTCTGCCTGTGGCAGAGCTGAATATCAGTCTCTCTCAGCCCTGGCTTCCTCAATCACAGCCTCCAGTTCACCTTGAACCTGGACTGTGCACAGGTACCCTTATGGGTCTATTTTTTTGTGTTTTGCTCCCACATCCTTTTTGCAGGAACCAAGCAGGTCTAAACTTGCCAATCCCCGATGCCGGGTTCCCAGAGCTTTGTGGAATCTCATTTCAAATGCCAGCTCCTGCCCACTACTACGTATAAGATTGGTGCAGTCACAAAGCCCTCTCCCGTCCTCTGGTTCTCATCAAGTTCACTCAGAATAAAAGCCAAAGTCCTGAAAGTGGCCTGCAAGGCCCCACATGGGTGACCCTCCAGACCTTCCTTTGCCCACTGACCTACCAGCCCCTCACTGGTTCCAGTCACACCCGCCTCCCTACGCCAAGCACACTCCCACCCCAGGGCCTGTGCACCTGCTGTCCCCAGTTTGGAATGCTCTTCTCCAGACTTCCTCCCTAGTGTTCCCTGTCCCTTCACCCTCATTTATTTTCTTTGTAGCATTTATCGACAGCTGACTTAAATATCTAGTGGCCTGTTTGTTTATCATTTTCTCCCCCGCCCTTCATCAGAATAGAATTTCCATGAGGTCAGGGTACAGTTTCTTCAGTGTCGTATCCTGAACAACAGAAACAGCGTCTGGCCCAGAGCAGGTGTCAGATAAATATCTGTTGAATGAACGAATGCCTAAACAAACCCATTACCTCATTTGGTCCTTGCAACAGCCCATCTGACAGATGGAAGGTGCGAGCGCTGGGGTCTCGGTGGCACTTTGCACAGCTGGGTGGTGCTCAGCAGACCAGGGCCCCGGCCCCAGCGCGCTTCCACGCCACAGGTGGCACATTCCTCTGCTGGGGGACGATTTCATACCATCAGGATTTCCCCCGACCTTTAGCTGGGGAGGAAATGATATCGCAACTGGAAGAATACCCAGAGGGCTGGGAGCTGGCAGCGAACGCCCCGGCAGCTGCAGGGAGTGTGTGAGCGGATTCCGGCTTGGCCAGGAGGCAGCGGACCAGCGGGATGCAGGCGCGGAGCCTCCCGTCCCCGCCTCGCCTTAGCAGGACCTTCTCTACAGGAGGCCCGGAAGCTGCAGCCACTGCCAGCAGCACAGTCACCATCACGCAGAGGGAGGGGGTGGCCTGCATGTCAGGAGTTGGGATGTGGGACCGCGTGGCCGTCTCCAGGGTTGTCTGGACCCAGGGTGGGTTCCATGTCGGGGAGCGTGGTGCCGTGTGCACCTTGGCTGAGCAGTGCTGGGAACTGTTGGCTGTGGGCACAGGGAAGATCGTGGGCTTTCTGACCAGGAGATGTGTCCTGACCCCACAGCTCCCCTCATGGGCTGGGTGCCTCTGGGCTAATCATTTTGTGCCTCAGTTTCCTTCTCTGGAAAATGGGGTTACACTGCAGCCGCCACAGCGTGTTCTTATCAGGGTCAAAGGGGATACTGGGAGCTGCTCTGTAAGCTGCAAGTTTTTAAACAAATGCAAGAAATGTTTTTTTGTTTGTAAAGAGATTGTCCTTTGGTTGCTTCCATGTGGTTCCATGTGTGTAATAATCTCTCCGGGACACAGTCTTTGTCCTCAAATCTGCTCCCTTGTGTCACTACCACCCAGTTACTCAAACCCCAGTGCAGGAGTCACTGGTGGCCCCTCTCGGCCCTCCCATGGAACCCAGCAGCCCCTCCCATTGGCTCTGCCTGCGACTAAATCCCTAACACGACTGGGCCCAGCACCTCTCTCACAGTGTCGGGTCCACACCACCACCGTCTCTTGCCTGGACCCTTGCAAGGCTCCTAACTGATCACCCAGGTTCTACTTTTGCCTGCCTGTATCCCAGAGCACTCTTGGTAAAACACAACTGAAAACACATCCCTCTCCTGCTTTAAACCCTCCTGTGACAAAGAGAATAAAGTCAAAGGACGCAGCCTGGCTGGCAAGGCTCTGTGGGCCTGGCCTCCCTCTCTGGCCAGTATCCTCTCCCCATGGTGAGCTCAGACATGGCCCGGGCTCCTTCCCCATCCTTCCTCTGCTGGGGTGCCCTGGCCCAGATTTCCGTGTATGGCCACATGGATCTTCCTGCTTTTCAGATCTGACCCCCAACATCACTTCCCCGAGGGGCCCCTCCCTCCAACCACACTCAACCACACACTGAATTACTTGATGCACTTCTTTGGAGCATTTTTCCAACCTGTAATTATCTTATTCATTTATTTTCTTACTTGCCGTTTATCATCTACCTCCCCATTTAGAACAGAAACATCTTGAGGGCAGGAACACGTCTCTCTTGCTCGCTGCCGGATCCACGGTGCTTGGACCTGTACCTGGCACACAGTAGGTCAAATAAATATTTGGTGATTGATCATCTTCCTGATGGAGACAGATGCTAACACGGTTTATGGACGATGGCTGCTGGCAAACATGTGTGAGCACCACTGTCCTTGGTGGACACGGTGTCTGCAGAGTCTAATTTATAAAATAAACACAGCAGTTTCTAAAGGGGGCTCACCCCAGGAGGAAACCAGAAAGCCCAAGAGTGCCCCGAATACCAAGGCAGCAATCACTGAGCCCTCGTGTGTTCAGCAGCAGTGTCGGTGACGCTTCCCTGCCCTCTGCACCAGGTGGACTCCAGACCCACAGGGGGTCATCTTTGCATTTGGTCTTTCTTATGCAGGTGGGGTGAGACAGCTGACTTTGGGGTTGCATGTTAACTTCGTAAATTTGACTCTGAGTGCCCTTCAGCCTATCAAAGAGAGTAACACTTTTATTCATTGTGAGCGATGTGTGTGGTTATACAAAGCAGGTTCACTTTTGCCCTTGCGTCTGGAACAGTGCCCGGCATGCGGTCAGTGCCCAGTAAACCTTTGCTGAGCAAATCTTACTGCTGCACCTGGATTGTGATCATCGCCCAGGTGGCCGGGTTTGCTCCCTCATCCCTGATATGTCCTCACGCTCCTTCCTTCTCTGTTCCTTTAGGTGGGCTTGGAGAGCAGCCGTCTGAGAACTGGTCAAACGCCACGGCCACGAACATCAGCGTCGAGGAGGCTCGAAAGGGTAATGTGAGGCTGCACCAGGTCTTTGGGTACCTTTTTTTTTTTCCGTTGTGGAAAAATACACATAACATAGATTTACCATTTTAACCATTTTAGAGCGCACCATTCAGTGGCAGTAGGTACGTTCACAATGTCGCGTAACCCTCATCCCTGTCTAGTTCCAGCACTTCTTCGTCACCCCCAGAGGAGACCCTGCACCCATTCAGCAGTCACTCCCACTCCCCCTTCCCCAGCCCCCAGCCTTGGAGAGCTCGCGTTGCACCTTTTCCTGTTGCAGTGGCTGAAATGGACTAGAAGCTCTGATGTCTGTGGACACAGAGGTGGGGTGGGAGTGTTTCCTCTGTCGAGTGGGGCTGGCTTGCTGGCTGAAGGAGGGATGGGAGGGCGGCATTTGGTGGTCAGGGACCACGTGGCCCTCAGGTAAACTCTGCTCTCGTGGCTGGACTTCCCTGTCTAGTGTGTGGCTTGTGAGTTGAAGCCCCCGAAGTCCTGACAGGGGAGATGTTGAGGTTTGGGGAACTGGGTGTCTGAGAGAATGAGTGGGCGTGGGAGGCAAGGAAGGAAAATAAAGCTGGGGGGTGTGTGGACTAGAGACCCTGCAGGCTGCTGGGGCAGTGGGGACAGGTGAGGGGCTGGTGGCTTGTGGGTAGGAGGCACCTATCAGCCCAGAGCCCACCTGCCCACAGACGCTCAGACGCGAGCATGATCTGCCAGTTCTTAGAGCTTCTAGCTTGGAGATCAGTGGAAGTGTCTCATGTTTTGGAGAAGTTTTCCTGTTCAGAAGCAGTGCTGGAGGGGAGAGGCTGCCGGGCCTCTGTCTGGCCTGCACCCTGCAGGAATCAGGACTCGGGTCTGCAGCAGCACTTCTACGTGAAGTCACTGCAGGGCAAAAGGAATCATTTTTAGATGCCAGCGTCCTGTGTTTTGGGGATACCTACGTAGGGATGAAATAGAAATCATTATTTGCTTCATTTTGTGTTTTTGCTTTCATGCTATTTTATATTTTTACATACACATGGCATATATATATAATTTCATGCAAATGTATAAACGTGATATCATCGTATACTTTCTTTTAGTGTTGTCTGTTTTTTTCTTTTCCCTTTAATTTGGCTACCTCCTTTGGTTCCTTTTTTCAACATATCACCCCTCTACTCTGTCCAAGGTAAGCATGCTAATGACTATGTATGGACCCTTCATTTTTTTTCATGCACATATATTGACATAGACACTTATGTAGAGATATATGTATATAAACATACATGTAAACATAAATACAGATACCGGTTTTGTCATCATTTTTTAAAAATAAGATCCTATTTGATACATTTTTAATGCTTCGTGCTTTTCTCAGCAATACCCCATGGGAAACCCCTCCAAGGCACTTGTTATAACTTCAATTTATTTTTTTGAATGGTTCTAAAATATTCCTGGTATGGAATAGACCATAATATTTTCAGTCATTCTCTTATCAATTAGCATTCACTTCAAGTTTTTGCCATCATGAACAATGCCTGCAGTAAACATTCCTGAATATATATCCTTACACACTTAGTATGTTGGTTGTTTTTTTTTTTTTTTTTTTTTGAGACAGAGTCTCACTCTGTTGCCCAGGCTAGAGTGCAGCGGCGTCATCATAGCTCACAGCAACCTCAAACTCCTGGGCTTAACTGATCCTCCTGCCTCAGCCTCCTGGGTGACTGGGACTGCAGGTGTGCACCACTGCACCCAGCTAGTTTTTCTATTTTCAGTACACATGGGGTCTCACTCTTGCTCAGGCTAGTCTTGAACTCCTGAGCTCAAGCGATCCTCCCACCTCAGCCTCCTAGAGTGCTAGGATTACAGGCGTGAGCCACCATGCTCCACCCTTAGTATGTTTTTAATAGATGTTGCTAGATTGTGTTTCAAAAGTGTAATAATTCACATTTGCATAGCAACTTATAAGTCTTTCCCCATAGCCTCACTAGCACTGGGTATTATCAGTGTTTTTAATAAGGAAGCAATGGCTTATTATTACCTAATTTGTATTTCTCTGACTACTGGTGCCTTTGAACATCTTTTCCCATGTTTGTTGGTGATTTGGGTGTGTACTTCTGGAAACTACCTCTCCTGTCCTTTGCCCATTTTTTTTTTATTGGGTTGCTGATCCTGCTCTCATCAATTTGACTTCTTTTAGAGAGAGGAAGATTCCTTTGTCCCCCCTGCCCACCCCACCACCATTTGACAAATCTGCATTTGTTTCTTAGCTACACAGCTTGTTGGGATCATGTGCAGGGCTCCCTTTTAAATCTGTATTTTTCTGCTTTGCTTATTTAAGGGTATTCTGACTTATGAATTTTCAGGCTCCTCAGACATCTGGTAAACTCAGTGGCACTTCATTTGGCTACAGGTGATCAGCATTTAAGTGGGAAAAATGAAGCATGGGACGTGGGGATGAAACCAGCAGGGTTTGCTGTCACACTGCCGGTGTAGATGCCACACACATTTTTTCCTTCTCTATTTATGTGATGTGATTTATTGTTGCATAAAAACCATCTCCAGACTTAGTGACTTCAAACAGTGATTTGTTATCTTTCATGATTCTGTCGATTACCTGGGCTCAGTGGGGTGGTTCTTCGGCTGATGTTGGCTGGGATCGCTCATTTGACTGTGGTCATCTAGCCAGTAGACTGGGGTGGAAGGTCCAAAAGACTTTAGTCATACACCTGGTGACCCAGTGGCCCCTCTCTCCACATGGACTTTCACCATTCATTTGTCTAACCTGGGACTTTTTATAGCGGGCGGCTGGCTTCCCAGACGGAGGGAGCAGAAGCTGCCAGTCCATTCAAGGCCTGGATTCAAAATTCTAAGAATGCTACTGCTGCCATATTCTATCAGTCAAAACAGGCCAAAGGCTGGGTCGGTTCAAGGAGAGGGAAGTAGATTCCACTCTTTCACGGGAGAAGTACTATGACCTGACGGATGAGGGGACTTGGAGGCCATATTTGGAGACTATCTGCCACCTTCCCTCATTGCCTCTTATTTGCTCCACAGCAATGGAATTGTCAGAGATTTTGATATTTACTGGTATGTTGGGTATAAAATGGCCCAACCATAAACTTGGACTGTCAGATACACCTTGGTTTGAATCCCAGCTCAGCCACTCAGTAGTTATGACTGGATAAGTTGTCCAACTTCTCATATGAGGTTTAGAGAGAACTAGAAATAATCTTTACGTAAAGTGCATAGCTAGGCATCTGGAACTTCAGAGATGCTCAGTGAATGTAGCTCTTCCACATATTTCTCCCCACCTCCACCTCCAAGAATCATATTATTCAGCATGGAAAGTGCATCATCTGCCTCTGGACTGAGATTCCACAGCTGTTCAACAGCTGCACAGAAACAATTACAGAGCACAGGAAGGAATCAGGCTGTTGCAGATCATTACGACTCTGCCTCTAGTTGGGTTGTGCACAGTACCCACACAGCAACAAGGGATCTTCTTGGGCTTTTTAGGGAGGATGATGATAGCACTCTCCGCGCCCCCATACCCCCGACACCCCCAAAGCTGGCTAAATCCATAGTCTGCAGCCCCTGAAACGACTGGTTTGTTTGAAGAGGAAAGTGAATGTCAAGCCTAGACCAAGCTCTCCAGTCTGCATAACAGCAGCCGACAAGCACGGCTTTAAGCATCCAGGGCAGTCCTGAGGATGGAGGAGACCCCAAGGTCAGGCGAGGGCTGGCTCTTCTAGGATGTCCCTCCATCCTTCCCACCCCATCCCTTCAGGACACTGCTGTGTGCCAGCCGGGAGGGCCTCTTATTTTTGTTTGAATTAAAGATAAACAAGTTGTGTCAATCTCAGATTCCCCTTTAATCACAACTTGCCCCCCTTCTGCCACCCCCAGAAGAAGAGACTGCCCAAGCAGGAGAAAGGATCTGAGGGAGCCTCAGCCTGCTGGTTTCAGCAGCAGGTTTATTTCCTGGCTTTATGTGGCTCTCCTCAGCCCTGATGGTGGGGATTTGTGACTCCAGCTTTGGGGAGGGGCGAACTGCCAAAATGCTCACTCAGCATCCTCCCCACCCCCAGACCCTTTGGTCAGAGGATCTCCCCAGCCTCCCCAGAGGAGAACACAGCATGCATTTCAGGGCCGATAACGGGATTAATGAAACGGAGTGTGCAACTGCTCCATGGATGAAGCTGTGGCTGTTTTGATATAGCCTCATTTCTAGAACCATATTCATAAAGAGAATGGACCTTTCATTTTCAGTAACAGTCCCCAGGGGCTTTGGGCTGAAGCAAATAATAATGGAATCGGGTTGAATTAGAGAACAGACATCCCCAAAACCTGGGTGCAAAACAACACTCAATGCTGGAATCCCTGATGTCGCTATGTCAGCATACCTGGTGTACCCACTGAGCCCCATGAATTTCGGGCTCTCTTTTTAGCCTGTTCCTAATGCAGACTTCCATGGCTATTACGGCAGCTCATATGGAGCCCTTAGTCACTGCAGGTGTTTGACGTTCATTACCTGGTTCAGCACAGCCATGCAGCAGGAAGTGAAGCTTTGAGGGGCACATGGTTTGTCCAAAGCCACACAGGTAGCAAATGGCAGCACTGTCTTGAGCTGAAGTCCCCCTAACCCCAAACCCTTTGATCTTAACCTTTGGGCTATATCAGTGGTCCCCAAACTTCACTGAAATTTATAATCACTGGGGGATCTTTAGCAACCATAGGTCCACTCTAAGGCCAATTGAGCTGCAGATTCAGGGCAGGGAGGCAGATACCAGAATGTTTCAAAAGCTCCCAGGTGATTCTAGTGTGCAGCCAGGTTTGGGAACCATCATGCCGAATACTCTAGTCTCCCTTTTACTAAGGGGCTCCTCTTTCTTTCAGGATTGCCGCAGGTGAGGTGCAAATTTGCCCCTTACCCTTGCATGAGGGTTATGTAGCCGGCTGGACTGTCGGGGTGTTTACTTCCAGTGTGGGAGAGGCCAGTTGCCTAATCGAAAAATTGCAGTTCCTCACTTGAGAAGGCTGGGTCAGCCTGGTTCTGCTTGTGACATGGCTGTGCCTTTAGCTGGAAATGGAAGATTGAATCGCAACGGCTGCTTTGCTCTCTTGGAGAGGACAGGGCCTGCTCCCAGAGCCAGAGAATTTAAATGGGCTTTCTCCCTCCCCACCCCACCCCCAGCGTGTTAAATCCTGTCAGACGCCCCTGAGCTCCTCTTCAAATGCAGGACTGTTGGCCATAATAAATAATTACATCCTTCTATTTGGACTCTGATTCCAGATAGTAGTAATCCAAGAAAATCCAATAATGACAGTTGCATTAAGATCCTTCTTCCAGGCTAAGCAGAACATCTGTTTAGACATATTTTTAATCGGCAAATGCTTCCTGTGTTGAGTCCTCAGCAAATTAAATTTCTCACTGGACCAAAGGGGAAGCTGTCATTCAATAACCCATCTCTGGAAATTACACCCCAGTCTCTTTCCAGGTGCACTTAAGATTTTCCCATGCTGACTTGGCTGCATGCAACTGGCCCTTACAATACCAGGTCACATGTGTTAATAGACACAGCACAGCTTGCCTGAGAAACACGGGGCATCTGAGTGTTATTCCTTTGAATAGAGAAGTATTTTTGCCCATTCTCCAAAGGAGATTTGGTGGCAGAGGAAAATTAAGAGACTTGTTGAAAACCATATGGGAAATGAATAACAAACTTCCACTTGCTACATCGCTGCCTGTGATTACTTAAGACTTGATGATTCTCAGGATGTAAACATTAAGGGCTTCAGCGCTGCCAACATTTTGGAGAGGTTTCCGCCACAGAATTGTTTGGACTGTTGGGCTGTTTATTTTTAGAATAGCTCATCCCTTCTTTAATTCATTCATTCAAAACACAAAAATACTGAATGCTTACTACCAGCCACGGACTGTGTGGTGGGGGGGAGAAGAGAATGGTGAACAAGCCAGCCACTTTTCCTGCCCTCATGGAACTTCCGATTTTCTGGAACAATTCACATCTGAAATCTCTCTCTTTTTTTTTTTTTTGTAAATTTCAGAATATTACGGGGGTACAAACGTTTTGGTTACATAAATTGCTTTTATACCATTTGAGTCAAAGTTATAAGTGTGTCCATCCTCCAACATCTGAAATCTTGATGCAAGCTGTCATCTAGGTCCGGGATAGCAAATTGCAATCCCTGTCGTGGAGGCCGGGCAGGTCGTGTAGATGGGGAAAGTGGGCTGGACGGGACAGTGGGAAGCAGGAGAGAGATTCTGGCAAATAGAACACACGCTCTGACTGTGGGAGCAGGTGCCTCTTAACTCCAGTGGGTTGTGCCATGACAGAAGATGGGCCTGCTGTTGCCAGATCTTTCCATTTTTAAAGAAAAACTAGAAAATCTGAATTCTTATGTGAAATCCCTTGATTTTTAAAAGTTGGCTTCCGAAGCGAGATTTTTAAAAAAACATACTGTGGGCCAAAATTGTCCAGGCCAAACAAAAAACATCTGTGGGTTGGATTTATCCCAAGACTGCAAGTGCATGACTTCTGTTCAAGAAATTCTAGCAGTAAAATAATGGCTAGCAGGTTTAAGAATGAATTATTTAATATATACCAATTTTTTGGTCCTGGCAATGTGACCAACTGAATGAGTAGGGACCCCCCTTATGTGAGCATAGGAATGCTGAAAAAAAATAACCCACCCCAAATTAAAAATACAGAGTCAAGGCCTTTATCAAAAAGTCCCAAAACAATAAATGTTGGTGTGGATGTGGAGAGATAGGAACATTCATACACTGCTGGTGGGACTGCAAACTAGTGCGACCTCTGTGGAAAGCAATATGGAGATACCTTAAAGAGATACAAGTAGGAGTACCATTCGATCCAGCAATCCCATTACTGGGCATCTACCCAAAAGAGCAAGTGATACTCTATAAGAAAGACACCTGCACCTGAATGTTTATAGCAGCACAATTCACAATTGCAAGGATGTGGAAACAACCCAAGTGTCCATCAATACATGAGTGGATTAATAAAATGTGGTGTATGTATACCATGGAGTACTATTCAGCTTTAAGAAACAATGGTGATACAGCACCTCTTGTATATTCCTGGATAAAGTTGGAATGCATTCTACTAAGTGAAGTATCCCAAGAATGGAAAAACAAGCACCACATGTACTCACCATCAAATTGGTATTAACTGATCAACACGTAAGTGTACATATAAGAATAACATCTATTGGATGTCAGGCAGGGGGGAGGGGGAGGAGGGGACGGGTATATGCATACACAAAGAGTGCAATGCACACCATCCGAGAGATGGACATGCTTGAAACCTGGACTCGGGAGGGATGGGGGTAAGGGCAACATAGATAACCTAAACATCTGTACCCCCATAATATGCTGAAATAAAAAAAAAATACAGAGTCGAGTTCAAAGGAAAGAAAGGTAAATGGCACGCTCAGAAGAGAATAAGGGACATACACTCATAGAACTAAGCTTCAGATGGTGCCAAGATGTGCAGAGGGCACTGAAACTGAACCGGGACTTGAGGGACTTGGGGCTGGTGTGTTAATGCCCATCTAATGCCCACCTAAGTACAGGAGACGTGGCCTTGGTCCCATGTGAGGCAGGAAGTAGAGACTGAGATCCTGTACAAGTTGAATACTCTCAAAAGGCTCAGAGGTATGGCAAGAAATCCCACTCTCTTTCCTAGGCTCTAAGTGAGGGTAAAAATATCTATGAGAAACTGAATCTGAAAGCCTGTTCCTCATGCAGGTATCAGTTCTCAAATTACACTTGCTGTACATAGAAACCCTAAACTGAGAAAGTGACATAAAAATTGATTTGGCACCCATAGAATCCCAAGAGCCCTGAAAAAAATGCAAAATGGGGTTATACCCATGATTTAAGGCATATGGGACTCCTATGGAAAGGAATGACCTCCCCTAAAAATGAAAACTCTTGAAACACGAAAAGTTAGTCCATGAGGGAGAATCTATAGACACAATAAATTGGAGAATTGTTATCCCAAGATGTTTAAATAATGAAAGAATCTGAAGGAGATTATATTAATAATATATATGACTAAAATGAGTAAAGAGCCAAAGGAAGAATTTGAAACTATAGTGGGGGAAAAACAGGGCAATGTAAAAAAAAAAAGAGAAGGCAGATTTGAAAAAGCACTAAACAGGTCTTGTATAAATGATAACTATATTCATTGAAGCTGGAATGAGAGAAATAGTATGTCAAACACAGCTGAAGAGAGAATAGGTGAAGTAGAAAATAGATTTTAGGAGGTTATACAAATTTCACCTCTGAGAGACAGAGGCATAAAATGTGAAAAAAAGAAGAGACAGGGAGGCTACAATGACAGTGTTCACTGTGTGATCAGTAGGAATTCTAGGAAATGGAAGAATTTCCACAGAGAGACTGGGAAGGAAGAAATATTCAAACAGGTCATAAATTAGAATTTTCCAAAATTGAAAGCAGATGTGAAATTTCAAGAATCATACTGAGTCCCAAACAGAGAATTAAAACAAATGTACATCCAGACAATTATAATTGATGATGAGGAACATCAAAGACAACAAAAGAAGGAAAACAGAACAAAAGATGAAACAGATAACAGGTAAAGGAATGACCATTACACTAAAAGGATACCTCCCACTGGCAACAATGGAGACCACAAGGCACTGGAATACTCTGAAGAAAAAATATCCGTCCACTTAGAATTCCAAACATTCCCAGCCAAACTTTGTTCCAAGAGTGAGGATAAAAGATAATTATAGATAAATACTGAGAGAGTTTATTATTATCCTGAAGGAATATTAAAAGATGCATTTCCAGGCAGGAGAAGAGTGATGATGTAAGAAACAGCAGTGAGGAAAGAAATGGGTGAATGAGAAGGAAATATAAATCCATATTGCAAACAAATGAATCATAGATAATAGTGATTAATTTGGGAGCTTGAAAGCAAGTAAACAATAACATGAAAAATTGGAGGGTCTTTTTTATATATGCAAATTAAAGTATTTTAAAAGCCTTGTTTCTCAGAATGAGACCGAGGATTCAGGTTTCTTCCAGTCTGTCTTCTAGCTCACTCCTTTTTTTTTGAGAGGATCTTGCTCTGTCACCCAGGCTGCAGTGCAGTGGCCTCATCCTACTGCAACCTCAAACTCCTGTGATCAAGCATCCTCCTGCCTCAGCCTAAAGAGTAGCTGGGACTACAGGCACTTGCCACCATGCCTGGCTAATTTTTTTTTTCTATTTTTTGTATAGACGGGTTCTCACTCTTGCTCAGGCTGGTCTCCAACTCCTGGGGGAGTTGGAGACCGCGCATGGCCTCACTAATTCTTTATATTTTGTTAAGTATGAGTGTTAAAAATTAAAGACAATACTAAAGAATAAAAAGGAAATAATGGAAATAAAAAGTAAATATAGAAATTTTTTTTAATCTAATAGAAAGCAGAAAAGGAGCAAAAAAAGAAGAAGGTAAAAAAGGCAAAAAGAAAACACAAAATAAAAGGAGAGAAATAAGTCCAGGTATATCAGTTATAAAATAAACGTAATTCACCTGTTAGAGGAAAGATTCTCAGGTTGATCATAAAGAAAAACATCTCAGCTATTTGCTGTTTATAAGAGACATACCTAAAACCTAATTAAACTTACTTGCAGAAATCCTCAGCAAAATATTAGCAAATCAAATCCAACAATGTATAAAAAAGAATTATACACCATAACCCAGTGGGGATTTATTTCAGTTATGTAAGGCTGGTTCAACATTTGCAAATTAATCTATATAACCCATATATCAACAAGCTAAAACAGAAAAATCCTATGATCACATAAATTGATGCAAAAAAGCATTTAACAAAATCTAACACCTATTCACAATAAAAACTCAGCAAGTTATGAATAGAGGGAAATTATCTTAATTTGATACAGATATCTACCAAAAAACCTACAGTTTATAGCATACTTAATAGTGAAAGACTGAGTACTTTACCCCCTAAAATCTAGAACAAGGAAAGGATGTTTGCTCTCATACTCTTATTCAACATAGTTCTGAAAGTTCCAAACACTGTGATGAAGCAAGAAAAGCAAATAAAATGCATACAAATTGGAGAGGAAGAAATAAAATTGAAAAAAAAGAAATAAAATCGTCCCTATTTGCAAATGACATGTTTGTCTACTATAGAAAATCCCAAGGAATCTACCAGGAAAAAAAATTCAAAAAACTTCTAGAACCGATAAATGAATTCAGCAAAATGACAGAATCCAAGACCAACACACAAACGTTGTTCACATTTCTATATTCTAACGAACATACGGAAACCAAAATTAAAAGCATAATACCATTTATAATACAATCACACTAAAGGAAGTGAAATACACACATATATATATATGTAACAAAATATGTACAGGATTTGTATGATGAAAATTAAAGAATGCTATGAAAGAAACCAAAGACCTAAATAAATGGAGAGACATACTGCGTCCGTGGATTGGAAGACTCATAAAGGTGCCAGTTCTCTCCAAATTGATCTATAGGTTTAATGCAGATGGAGGGAATGTGGAAGAGAGGTGGGTGTGGTTATAAAGTAGCAACGTGAGGGGCCTTTACGGCGGTGGGATTGTTCAGTATCATGAATGTGGTAGCGAATACACAAACCTATAAGTGTGATAAAATTGTATGAAATCTCTCTCTCTCACACATGCATAAGTGAGTACAAGTAGTGCTGGGATATCTGAATGAAATCAGTGATTTGTATCAATGTCCATATCCTAGTTGTGATATTGTACTGTAGTTTCACAAAATGTTACCATTGGAAGAAACCGAGTAAAGGTATGTGAAATCTCTCTGTGTTGTTACAACTGGGTGTGAATCTGCAGTTATCTCAATAAAAATTTCAATTTACAAAATGCTAGTTCATATGTAGTAAAAAATAATAGTGAACTTCAGTATTATGATCATTGCAAAGCTTGTTTTATTGTTCATTGTGGGAAATGTAATTAACTCAGAGAATAACACCTGTTGAATGACTCACTAAAGAAATCACGCAAAAAGATTGAAAATAAATGGATAGAAGAAAGCTATGTGAGGTAAACACAGATGAAAATAAAAATTGTATAGTAATATTAATATCAGACAAAATATTCATTAGTATGGATAAACATTATTATTATTGGAAAGAAGATCATTAATGATAAAAGAAACAATTCATCTGGAACATTTAAGAATCCTAAACTTGTATGTACTTAACAAATGTGACCTTGAACAATCTAGAGCAAAAATTAAGGATAAAGAAAAAAATGACAATTCACAATTTTAGTTCTGAAGGTTGATCAAAGCACTCTTAGTAACTGATACACAAAGAAGCCAAAAATATTTGTAAAGTAGAATATTTGAACAACGTATATATCAATTAGATAGTACACATTATTTCAAAGACACCTGTAATTTTATAAAAAACTGTCTTGTACTAGGTTACAAAGGAAGGTCTACATACCAAATAATTGATGCCTGGGAGCAAGGGCCAGCCATGTATGGTCAGTAGACCAAATCCATCCTGCCATCTGTTTTTGCAAATAAAGTTTTATTGGAACACAGACATGTCCATTTATTCACGTATTGTCTATGGCTGCTTTCACACTACAGTGGCAGGGTTGTTGCAACAAAGAATATGTGACCCACAGAACTTAAAATATTTAGTGCCTGGCCTTTTACAAAAAAGATTTGCCAACCCCTGCTATGAAGAATAGGTTTTTAGAACACCTTGCAATGTTAGAATTCAATAACACACACACAGAGACAAATGTCTAGAAATTAAAAATCACACTTCTAAATAATTCGAAGTTTAAAGAAAAAGTCTAAATGGAACTTACGAATATATCAATGTCTAACATTGAAAATGTGCATGTCAAAGCGTGGGATATAGGGAAAGAGGAAGTCAGAGAGAAATTTTAGCTGTAATATGTTAATATTAGAATATAAGAAAGGTATAAAATTAATGTGCCAAACATCCAACTCGAAAAGCTAGAAACAATGGCCAATTGATTTTGGGCAAGAGTGCCAAGACAATTCCAGGGGGAAAAACTAGTCTTTTCAGCAAATGGCGCTAAGACAATTGATGTCTTAGCACATGCTGAGGATGTACCTTCATAATAAAAATAGAACAAGACGTGTCAATGTGAACTGTTAGAGATATCAACTGTCAAATTTAATACTTAAGGAAATCTGACATTTCATACTTAATAACCTAAAACCACTGAATTGTTTACTTTAAAAGGAGGAATATTATGGCATGTGAATTGTAGCTCTATTTTTTTTTTTAAAGAAGAAGCTAGAAAGGAAACGTTAAAATAAAAGAAATGAAAATAGAAGGGAGTAATAAAATAAATAAAATTAATGTAATAAAAGAATCGACAAAACCAAAAGCTGATTTTTAGGGGGAAAAGTATAAAAACTAAAGAGAAAATGCTCCAGGTGAGAATAATGAGGGATTTTAAGCAAGTGGACTGAAGACAAAACTTTAAACTGTCTGGCTGATGAGTAACATGAATACGGATTTGGGACGCGGTAGCTGCAGGTTTGAGCGTTCTGTTCCACCACCCACCTCTGCTGTTTCCAGGGCTGTAGCACTCGGACTCAGAGCCTTAAATCAAGCCTGCGTTTGTTTCCCATATTCCTGTCTTCAGGGTCCAGATATGCTGACAAACTGGGAAGAGCTGGGGGGTTTTATGAGGCTCTGCTTTTTCCAAGGTTTATCTTACAAAGAATTTATGTTTCCAGGGTCACAGACTGGTCCACTTTCTTTGTCGTACTGGGCAAGTTATTTCAAAATTTGCAACACTGACAGAATTGCTCAAAGGCAAAGGATTGACTCAGCCTGTTCCCCTAAACGTGCATGTCTGTGAGCAGAAAACACACCTGGCCTTGGGCCCGCCCAAAGGGCTGTGAGTTGTGTGGGCCCACTGGAGTCTGTGCCCCCTGGGGCCTTTTCAAGGTCTCAGACAACCCAGACCCGCTCCCGTCACAGGCCCGGTACACCCACTACGCTTACTCTTCCCTTGTCTGGAAAACTACCCCCCAGGGGTTCCAAACCCTGAACACATCGTATACTCACTTTAGCACATGTGTTTTAATATTCCTTTTGCGGAATTGTGGATAATACAATCTTAACCATCATTCACAGGAGGAGTCAAAGGGCAAAGTAGATGGTAACCTGACTGTCTTGCAGATGGCAAGGAGAATGCTACGCTTCTGCACAGCCCCGGGACCTCGAATGCTGCAGCCGAGTCCTCTCCCCGGGTCCGAAGAGCCACAACTTCAAGGACAGAGAGGATATGGCCCGGAGGAGTCATCCCCTACGTCATTGGAGGGAACTTCACTGGTCAGTAGCCCCAGACAAGGCCTGCTGTGGGGCTGGGGGCTTTGCCTATCTATGTTGAGAGAGTCCTAGGAAGGGCTCGCATGGGATCGAGAGATGCCAGGGGCCGCAGCGGGCCTATCTGCCCCGTGCTCCCTTGTGCCTGAGAGGCCTGGTCCCCCAGGCCTGAGGAAACTGCAGTCTCTGTTGGAGCTATGCCCTCAAAGCTGGTCACCTTGTTCCTGAGGCTTCATGTTGGGACTGACCTGTGACCCTGTCTTGAAGGATAGACAGGGTTTGCACAATGGGTGTGTGAGGACGAGCCCTCCAGGCAGCTGCTCATGGTGGCTCACCTGTCCTCTGCTGGAATGAGCGCCCTGGATTCAGGGGTCCCTGCCTCCACCCCCAAGCAGTGCACCACCTGGTGACCAGGGGGGTCCTGGGCCCAAATCCTGGCTCCGGCACTACCAGCAGGGCGCCCTAGACAATTTACTTACCTCTCTGTGCCTCAGTTCACTCTTCTGTGGATGGGGATGATAATATTTTCTACCCTATCCAGTTGTTTTGGAAATGAAATGAATTACTATAGATAAAACACTTAGAATAGTGCCTGGCTCATAGTAACTAGACATTATTTGCTACTGCAGAAACTGAAACTCCTGATGACGGCAGTCTGTGAGGCAGCCCCCAGCCCTTCCCTCTCCACCTCTTCCGCCCTCTCCCCTCTCCCCTCCGTCCCTGCGCTCTGGCCTCCCGGGCCCAGCTCTGGCCCAGCTTGCCCCCTCCTAGCCCCCTTAGCGCACCTCACTTGCACTTGCCCTGCCGTCTGCCTAGAATGTCTCTCCCAGATCTTGGCCTGGCTGGCTGCTTCTCAGCATTTGAGTCTCACATCAGGGTACCCGTCACGGAAAGGTCTCCTCTGAGTCCCCCCCGCCCCGCCAGCTCCCATCTGTCCTGATACCTGCTTTATAACCTTTACGGCACTTGCCACGACCTGAAGTTACTGTCCTTTTTTTGTCTCTGCCCAAGCTCTGTGGGAGCAGGGTCTTTTTTTCTGTCTTGTTTCCCCTCCTGTGTCTCCAGCACCTCGAACAGGGCCTGGCACGCAGTAGGCACATGGCACCGCAGGTCGCAGGTCTGAGACCAGTGCCAGTTGAATGCCTGAGTGAGGGTCCTCGCTGGGTGACTTTCCCAGGCTCTTGGTGCCATTTGTAAGTCCTTCCCCTCCCTGTGGCTCTGTGACTTCCTCTGTAAGAGGTGGTTGATGAAGGCAGATGCCCTGAGGACTTGCCAAAGCCACTGAAAGCCACTGATGAGTAAGTTAGTGAAGGAGCTGAAAGACCGGGACGGGGACCGGAGCCTGGGAGAGAGCCCGAGCTCCTGCAGCCCCCTTCCTCGGTCCTGCAGTTCCTGCAGTTCCCTTTGCTCCCGTGGCAGGAAGCCAGGGCTTCCTCCTGCCAGACATTTAATTAGGGGCCCCAAGACTTCCTCCTGCCCTCCAGGCACCCTGTTCTCATAGCAGAGGAAGGTGGGCACTTAAAGAATTGAAACGGAGGGATTATAATCCGCTAGGAACTTTGGTTCTTTGGTATCTTAGCCGTGTTCTTTCAGATCTGGCATGCTTTTCTGACCAAAGATTTATATTGCCTTCATCAAAGTGAACTCATTTTATGTATTAGACTTTTGTTGACCCAGAGATTTATGTTATTTTGTAATTTGTTGGATTGCTATTCGGTGAGTGATTGAGCTATAAACAATTTGAACCAAAAGTGTCAAGGTGTTAGGAAAAAAATGGACACTGAGTTACTCTTTATTTTCTATGTGTGTTTTTGGAACAAGGTAATACCACATTGCTCTAGACTAGGATGGGCGCCTCCCCAGTGCTGCTTTTGTTGTTGTTGTTATTTTTGTTTTGCAACGAGGGCCCCTAGAACTGAGACCCCCATGCCCCATGATCCTGCATACTTCCCAGACAACTGTTTTTTGTACGTCTTTCTCATTGCTTCTAGCAAAATTAAAAGTCTTCTTTCTGTCAGATTGATAGATTTTGGAAAGAACTTACTGACTGTATGTAACCATCAGACTATATGAAGACAGGTTCAGAGAAGTGTGACATTCATCTGTTTTCAGAGGCCTCATAGGAAATTGGGCTTAAGTATCTCCCAGAAGACACTGCAACCCCACACAAAAGCACACAGACGTCCATACAAACAGAATGTTTAGAGTGTGTGGAAGCACCGTCCTACAGGGCTGAAAGAAAATGGGGGGTGAGATGCAGGCCTGGCGAGCCGACACCCCCTACTTCAAAAGCCTATATTTCCAAACTGATTAACCTGGGTACAGTTTTTTAAAAGTTTAGAAAATACTTTTAATGCAAAGGAAAAGTTGGGAAGCCCAGGATATTTAGAAAATCGATTTTTTACCCTCCCTTCCAATCTACAAACTCTTACTGTCTAGGTTTTGACAATTCAGGAAATTATGTTGTATTTTTAGCAAGAGAAATCCTTATTCTTACCGCATTTCTATTCTGGGTCACCAGAGCAAGCTTTTAAAAATTTTTTAAAAAATATTTAACTGACAAATAAAAAGTGTATATATTCAAGGTGTACAATGTGATGATTTGATATATTATGTCATGATCACCACAATCTAATTAATTAGCATATCCATCACCACCTATGGTTATCATTTTTTGTGCATGGGGACAGGTGAGGACATAATATCTGGTCTCTTACCACACTTTGAGTAAGCAAGACAGTATCATTAACAAGCTTTTCTTGATCATCGGAACAAGCTTTGTCTTAAGCCAGCATAAAGCAGCTAAGGAAAGTGCGGACTCATTGAAGCAACCAGCATTTGCTCTGTTGTTTCAGGAAGCCAGAGGGCCATTTTTAAGCAGGCCATGAGACACTGGGAGAAGCACACCTGTGTGACCTTCATAGAGAGGACTGATGAGGAAAGCTTCATTGTGTTCAGTTACAGGACCTGTGGGTGAGTAAGTGAAAGCAAGGCCGCACAGCAGAGCCAGACGCAACAAATCAGATGGTTCGTGAGTCTTGAGTTTTCTCTGCAAAACTGTTTCCAATGAACTGTTGTTTATAGGAGTCCAGGGTTTTCTAGAAACCCCTTGCCCTCAGTGAAGTCACAGTCCAGTAGCAAAGCAGGTGGGGCCAGAGGAAGACTCCGGGGAGACCAGGGGTCCTGTCACTAGGAGAGCAATGGCAGGACCTGGTGGTGTGTCACAGGGAGGAAGATGTAAGGCAAGGGTTCTTCACCTCTTGGGATCAGGGACCGCATTGAGACTCTGATGAAGTCGTGGGCTTTCCTCCCTCAAGAATGGATGTACACGTATGCAAAATTCTGCATGGAATTGTAGGGACTCCATGGGCTTGCAGACTTCATACAGAAAACATAGCATGCAATAAAATGACTGGCTTATGAATAAAGTTATCTGTTATGCCAGTAAATGTAAGTGTCATGTACTCCCCTATGGAAAGAAAAAGGTTCTCACATTGGGTCACAAACCCAGTCCCAACTACATGTTCTGTACAAAGATGGTTACTGAAGAAAATGACCTAGAGGTTTGAAAGTAAAAGGGGAGAAGCTATAACAGGCAAACGCTAACAGAAAGAAAGCTGGGGTCTCAATTTTAGTTTTTGTTATTTTGTTTTTTTTGTTTGTTTTTACAGTCAGAAAGTCGTTTTAAAAAAAGGTGAGACAGTTTATAATGAGAAAGGATACAAGCTACAGGGAGATTATAACTGTCATAAATCTTCATGCACCAAATAGCATAGCATTAACACTCATAAAACAAGCCCCAGGGAATTCAAGGGGAAATTGGCAGAAATACCAGCAGCAGGAGACTTATTTCATTTTTGTCAGCCCAAGTAAATCAGTGTCAAGTTGACCAAAAAGTAAGTATGGATTCATAGAGGAGCTGAAAAATAAAATTAATAGAGTTGATTCTATAGGTCCATCAGATTCTGTAACCTGATAACACAATTCTAAAGTGCCTATTCAAGGATTATAAACCTTGACTATCTATTAAGCATTAAGAACATCTTAATGGCTTCTAAAAGGCAGAAATAGCATTAAACTATTCTCTGATTTCAAAGCAAGGAAACTATACATAATAACATAAACGGAATAAACGTTACCTGGTAAATTAAAAGCTCCCCCCACCCCCCTTTTTTATACCTCTCAGGTCATACAAAAATCAAGATTAAAATTGCAGAATGTCTACATAATGAAAGCCCTGAAGTTCAAAATGAAAGAGATATAGCTAAGGCTATGTCCAGAGAAAAGAACCACAGTACCAGTTCACACCAATGGCAATGAGATATTCAATTTCAAGAAAGTTAATGAAAAGAAATAAATAAAACCCACCACCACCACCAGAACAAAGTCAACCCAATGAGAAAGGAAACAGCCAAGGCGAAACACTTTATAGGGCTAATAAATTCAAGACTAAATTGTTTGAATAAACAAAGAAGAACAGAGGACATTGGAGCTTTGAGACAGGAGTCTGCCAACCTCCTCATTTGCTGCGCAAATTAATAAACTCCTCTTTCCTTCTCCTCAAACCGCTTGTCCTCGTTCTTCTGATGCGGCCTCCAGGGCAAGTGCCAAACTTTTGGTAACATGACCTCAAGATGGTATATAAGCTTCTAAACCCCCTTGGAGGGTGAGTAATCACTCTGTGATTCTCTTAGTATATATGTTAATAAATTTATATGCTTTTTCTCCAATTAAAAAAACAAAAAACAGTAGCTAAACCATTCATTAGTTTCACTGAGACAGAAAGTGACCTGCAGAAATACACAAAATTACAAATGAAAAAGGGGAAAATAGCCACAGATTCAGCAGAATCATAAAAGAGTAGTTTGCAAAACTCTAGGGCAAGAAATGTGAAAATACAGATAATATGAAAGATTTCAAGGTAAATATTACTGGCACAGACCAATAACTTCGAGAAAAATTGAAAATTGGAGGAAAAAGCTATCTCCTCCAAAGCACCAAATCCGGAGTTTCACAGGTGAATTCTTTTAAACCTTCAAGAAACAGATTATTTTGGTACTATTTAAGCTTTTTAGAGCATAGAGAAAGAGGAACATTTCCAAATCACTTTTAAGGAACTAGCATAGCCTTGCTACCCCGAAATGACAAACATGGTACCAAAGGAAAAGAAAAAAATTATAGACTCATCTGACATATGAATAGCCATGTGGATTCCTAAATAAAGAATTCTGCACTATACTCTAGCCAGGGCGACAAAGGGAGACCCTGTCTCAAAAAAGAAAATAAATAAATAAATGAATGAAAAATAAAGAATTCCACAGTAGAAGAAAAGAAGAGTAGGCTGTCAACTAGGTTTATCTAAGGAATGAAAGACTAGTTCAACATTAGGAAATTTATTACCACGATTGATCCATCAAAGGAGAGAACAATAGATGCTAAAAGGCATCTGCACAATTCAACATGCATGTTTTGTTATAAAAAAGTAGTCAAGGTAGCACAGAAATAAATGTCAAGGATAGATTCTTGAATTACAAAATATGTATATATATTATCTATCTATCTATCTATATATATGTGATTTCAAACCAAAAGCCTGCATCATGTTTTAATGATGATATTCCTAGAAGCATTTCTGTTAGAGCCAGGAAAAAGTCAAAGATGTTTATAGTCACCATAATTATTCCGCACTGTTTTGGAAATACTAACTAATATAATTAGACAAGAGAAAGAAATAAACATTGAATATTGGCAGGAACGAGGCAACATTTGCATTGTTGGAAGTTAATGTGATTGTGTGCTTAGAAAACCCAGAATATCAACTGAAAAACTGTTAAAAACACAGGGAGGCTCTATTAAGTGACAGATCACAAAATTAGTTAATTAACCAAAAATTAATTACTTTTTTTTATATATGAAATAGTTTGGTTTTATAATAGGGAAAATATCACAACCCTAATAGAAACACAATAGATACTATATCTAAGAATAAACTTAACAAAAATGCAAAAATGTGCCAGACCTATAGGAAGAAACTGCTAAAATGCCAAGGAACCTAAATAAAATAAAATAAAAATAGAAATGCATACCATTTCCTGGCGTGTAGGAATACTCAACATAGTACAGATATCAGAACTCCCTAAAATAATCCATAAATTCATGCCATTCTGATTTAAACACCAACATCTTTATACATATATATGTGTATGGACTTTTTTTTTTAGAACTTGAACAAACAATGTTAGAGTTTATATGGAAGAAGAACAATGTAGAAATAAGATAGAGAGAGAAACAGTAATGCCAGAGATAGGGGTCTGATGGTATATCTAAACATACAGAATATTAAAATGCAAAATGAAGATAATAACAATTAAAACACTTTGGAACTTAAGAAAAAATAGATACATGGAAAAAAGGGTTCAAAATGAATATACCTATACACAAATTTAGGTAGCATTTTAAATGAGTGAGAGAAAGTTGGATTAGTCCATTGGGATGTTTGAATACTGGGATAATCTGTGAAAAAAAAAAAGCTGGATTCCTACCTCACTTCTTATACTAAAAAATACTTATTCTATATTCTTATACTAGAATACTAGCTGGATCAAAGATGTAAACATAAAAAAAAGAAATAAAGAAAAGAAAGAAAGAAAAAGATCTACAAAGAGCATTAGAAGGAAATAAGGGTAGATTTTATTTATAATCTTGAAATATGGATGGCCTTTCTCAGCAGCAAATAAGCAAATGAAGACATTTTATAAATTTATGTGCAAAACTTTAAAAATTTAACCTAATTTAAATTTGAATTTAAAATTGAACACTTCTATATGACAAAAAGAAAACAAAAACAGGACATAAAATAAAACCAAAATCAAATGAGAAATAACACAGTGAGAAAAATATTTGCAACCCTTTTGACAATCAAAATTCTAGTTTCCCTAATTTACAAATGGTTCTTAAAAATCAATAATAAAAAGATGGACAACCCAAAAGAAAACTAGGGGAAGATATGAACATATAGTTCATGGGGAAAAAAAAATACAAATATCCCATATAATATGTGAAAAACTATCCAACCTCACTACAGTGAAATGCCATTTTTTACCTATCCAATTGACAAAAATTGTTTGATAAAACCAGCATTGGCCAGGGTGTGGGTAAATGGGCCTTTTGATATATTATTAGTGAGTATATAGGTAGACAATATCTGAGAAATGCAATTGATAGTATCTGTCAAAATTTCAAATGCACGTACCCTTTTATCCGTTAATCCCATTGCTAGAAATCTACCCTACCATGGACAAGTAAGAGTCCAACTGTTTGTTTTGTTTTTTGTTATTGTTGTTGATTTGTTTGTTTGGTTTGTCTTCCTCTCTCCCGTGTGGCTTTGTTGAAATAGCAAAAACTGGAGTTAGGCAAAGTGTACATTAATAGGAAACTGATGAAATAAATTTTAGTACTATGAAAAAATTTAGTACTACAAAATAAATGTAATGCTATGTTGCTTTGAAAAGAATGAAGGAGATCTGTATGGCTGTTATATAAAGATCTCTAAATTAAGGAGGACGAGAAGCAAGATAAAGAACAATGTACACGGTGTATTGCGTAATTTGAATACTGATATAGAGAGATATCTGTATCTCTCCGTATATCTATAGCATCAAAATTTTCTGGGAGAACATGCAAGAAACCATTAGCAATGGTTATCTTTGGATAAAAATATTGGGTGTGGGGGTGAGAGACTAAATCAATCTTTTGTAATATGGTCATGTATTTTTTTTTACTGTCAGTAGAGGTTATCCGGGTGGTGAAATTGTGGGCTCTGTTAGTTTCTTTTTTATACCTTTCTGCACTGGGAATAATGAAGGGAGTCAGCTCTAAGGCTCCCCTGACAGTGGTACCAAGATGCCTGCGTTGCAGAGACACAGCGGCCTCCTTCCTTGTCTCTTCTCCTTGTCACCAGAGATGGACCAGCAGAGACACGGGCACCTGGGGGCTGGAGGGGTGGGCCTGGTTCGCACTTTATTTCAGGGAGCGAGGCCATGCCATTTTTCAGATTCTCAAGAGGATCCCTGACCACCAAAATGGTCAAGAACCATTTTTGGGGGGAAATTTTGGGTGGGAAGTTGGACAATGAGAACACTTTCACCTCTGAAAGTCTTTCTTTTACATACACACACACACACACACACACACAGTGGTTGGCAGGGGGTGGGGAGAGCTGCTTCTTGCTCTAGATGTGCCCTGACCTGCTGACCTGCGATCTCTGCCACTGCCCAGCTGTTGCTCCTATGTCGGGCGCCGAGGAGGAGGTCCGCAGGCCATATCCATTGGGAAAAACTGTGACAAGTTTGGCATTGTGGCTCATGAGCTGGGCCACGTGGTTGGGTTTTGGCATGAACACACCCGGCCAGACAGAGACCAGCATGTGACCATCATCAGAGAAAACATCCAGCCAGGTAAGGAGGCCTTCGTGGAGTCTGGAAGCGACTGGCCAGGGAGGTGCCATCCGCAGGGCCCGGAGGGAGGGAAGGAGAGGGCTTGCAGTTGCTGAAGATGGGGCAGCCACCCTACTCTGCAGGTGTTTGTCACCAGCACTGCCACTGTCCATCTGTGGCTTCCCGGGAGGTCATCTGCAATGGCTGTTTAGAGCAGAAGCGAAAGGATTTCCCATGTTGTAGAGGACGATGAAATCCAACTCCATTTCCTAAAAGGAACACAATCCACCAGAACACTGTTTCAGCCTCAGAGCTGAGAAGTCAAAAAGAGGATTTTCCTGGCTGTTTTTCTGAGTCATTTTTGCTGCCAGGCAACACTTCTTTTTGAAACTGAAATACAATTAGGACAGGAGTATGTGCGAAAACAGTATTTCTGCCTGGAAACATTCTGCCCCAAGACAGATAACGTGTCTAGATTTTTTAAAATACCTTATGTCAAATAATATTGTATAGAAGTTCGTATTGAACATGAAAGTAGCTAGTTGATAAATAAGATTGCCTTAAAAATTCTTTAGACTTAGAGAATCTAAATTGTGAACTATTTGGGATTGAATTTGACTTTTTGATTCATTTTCTTTTGTTTCTTCAAATTAAAAGCTCAGAGTTTTTTGCTTATTTTTAATTTGGGGGCAAGCAGATTGATAACTAATTTGTATGCAAACTTAGTTTAAGAGTTTTGAGTCTCACTGGGGGAGGGGTCTTGGGTGGTGGGGGTGGGAGAACATAGGGCTTGCTCTAAGTTTCAAATTTCCAATCTATTAGAAATGACAAGAACCACCACAAACCCTGTTTGACTGATTGGGCTAAGAGAGCCCCGAGAGGTTGCCATGGGCCCTCCTTCTCCCTCCTCTGCCTCCTTTCAGGTGCCTGGCTTGGTTTTCAAAGGCCTTAACAGAGTGTTGTGTCACAGGTCAGGAATATAATTTCTTAAAAATGGAAGCTGGGGAAGTGAGCTCTCTGGGAGAGACGTACGACTTTGACAGCATCATGCACTACGCCCGGAACACCTTCTCAAGGTCGGAATCTCTGCTTATGCCTCTTTTGTGTTTTACTGTGCCTGCCGCAGGCTTGGGTCGGATTCCTGGAGGTCTGCGGAGAGTAGGTCTCTGCGTGCTCCTAGCAGGGCTGGCCTGTCTGTCCTTGAAATACAGTGGCCTCTGGGCTGCAGTGAAATATAATCTAATCAGGTTCCCACTAATAAGATTGAATCCCATTGTGAAGCTGGCATTCCATCATGCCCTAATGTCACAAGCAGCAAACTGGAAAGGGGAAATTATTGAGAGGTTGGCTGAGCTAATAACTTGGAAGCTCTGTGTAAAATTTCCAGTGGGTGGGGGAATCTTCTCAAGCACGTCCTTGTATCAATATAAGTGTGGTGGCAACTCACCGGTCCCCCTAGAAGAGGTTTGGTCTGTTGGAAGCTGGGCCATGTCAGAGCTGGGAGGGCTGTAAGTCATGGGTCCATTTGAGAGGTGAAGACTCTCAGGTAAGGCTCCAGCTAGCTCATGGGTGCCCGGGTAGCTGGGGTCAGGGTGAGAACAAGCACCCAGGCCTCTCGCCTGCAGGTCGCAGATAATGGGAGCTGGTATACCCATGTAGGGCCCGACCAGTTATTTGCAGCATGGGCGGGGTCTGTTCTGATGAGCTTCTCTGATGTGCTGTGCCAAGCGGATGTCAGGGATTTTCAATACTGCCCTTACTTCCAGACCATGTAAGTGTTTTGTGTGCAGAAGTTTTCCCCCTACTTGTCCAATGTTGTATAACAAATCTTTCTACCCTTGTGTTAAAGCAGCTACACAAAGTACAAATATTTTTTCTCTTGGAACACTTTCTTTTCAGTCTCCTGTTAAAAACAGCTATTTGCTTGTTTGTTTATTTATTTAATCATTCCTTCCAAAAGATTTGAGGTGACTTCCAATATACACATGGGACAACAAGAAAAAAAAAAGTAGGCGAGGAAACTGGGGGAAAGGAGAGGGAAAAAAATAAGGGTAGAAAGCTAAGTTGAAGCCTGGCATAAAGTTAGTGTTCAGAACAGATGCCATAAGGTCATGTACACTTTGTTGAGGTTGGCAGCAAATCCTGCCCTACGCTTCCTAGCAGTCACAGCAAAGAGGGGAACAATGTACTTCATGAATCTCTATGTCCATAAAGATTAAAAGAAACCATTTGCTCAGGAAACATAAGGTTCTTGGGAGTGAAAGGGAAACTATTCATGCAGAGCTCCTGCGTTCTTGGGTAAGGCTGCTGAAGGCATCGTGTTGATGAGGTCATAGGACTGTGGGAGGATCCCCTGATCCTCAGCATCCCAAGTTCTCAGGGCACACTCTTCCTCTGGCACACAGCTGTCTAGCCATGATCTCTAAGCTGCACCCAGGCAGGAGCCCTCTACAGCTCTAATGGGTGCAGTTGTGTTGAAGTTGGCATCCTCAACAGCTCTTGCAAGTGGCATGAGCTTGAGCCTCCCTGGACTCTTTGCTCTTCTCCTGCTGTTTGTCAAAGGTGCAGGAAGAAATGTGGGGAGATAAAGAGTCCACTGAGCTGAGAGGCAGAAGACGGGGTGCTAGTCCTAGTTCTCCCTTGAACCTTGCTGTTGAGGAGATGTAGGCAGTAACCAGGGGCAGCCGTGTGATTGGTGAAGTCTCACCTCCATGGGCCTCCGTTTCCTCATGAGAGGGTTGGACTAGGTGTTCTCTGAGCCCCTTCCAGCTCGAACCTTCCACATTACAATTTCTCAATCTTGTGCAGGGAGGTGAGGGGTTGACAGATATGATCTCATTCACTGCCATACAGGAAATCTGAAGCTGGCAGGGCTTCCTCCTCCAGCTTGGGAAACCGAGATTTGGCCTTGTCCACTGTGGGCTGTCTGCAGGAGTCTCGGGAAGCCAGTGGAGCTGGTGGGTCAGGGCCCACTGTGCAAATGTGGGACGCTTAGGTGTCAGGGCTGGGCTGACTCACCCATTTGGGAAATGGTGCAGGGAATACCCAGGCGCCCCCATCACCCAGGAACTGCAGGCTACTACCAGAGACAGAGTATTAATTCTGTCAGGGAGCCAGTGTCAAGTTGGTCCAAGTGAGAAGCTTTTCCTTGAGTCTTGTTTCTGTAACTGTCATAATTCTTCATGATGCTTTATAATGTATCTATTAATTAATATTAATTTATCTGTTGCATTCCCTTCTCCCTCAATAGACTGAGATCCTTGAGGACAGAGACTAACTCACTCTCTTCTAGTCCTCAGCACCCAACCTGGCGCCTGGCACATTGTAGGTGCTCAATAGACGTCTGCTAAATGGATGAATTAATGAATGAGTTCAGAAGGGCGGGAGGATCTGCAGTGCTGGGGAATAGGGGAGGGCGGAAATTTCTGTTATGCTCATTGCAATTGTTTCCACATACTCCCAAGCACAGTGGTCATTTTATTAAAGAGACTCTCTAGGTCTCTACCATGCAGGGCATTTGTGGTTGTAGGAATAGCACGGCCTTCTCAGCGCCCGCTCTGTGCCAGGCGCTGCACAAGCTCTGAAGCCAGAGGCCAGGACAGGAATGCAGACAGAGAATCTTCCAGACCAGCATTTCTTTTCTTGTCTTCCTTTTAAAAAAAAAAAATCTCTATTTTTTTTTTTTTTTTTTTTTTTGTGATCTCTAGCTCATAATCCCATGCCTTTTGCCCCTCAGGAATAACCATTACTGACGTTATTGTCAATGTGAACCATTTCATCAGCACAGACCAGTGGGAATCCTTGGGCCAAACCCATGAAATAATTTCTCACCCAAAGTCCCCAGAATCCCCAGGAGGGAGATTGGCAGGGGTGGACGTGGGAGGATGGGCAGCTGGCACAGAGCCACTCCCCAGGGCAGACGGCCCTGCCTGCTAGTATTGCGTTATCTACTGCTGCAGAACGGCTGACCCCCAAACCTAGGGACTTATGACCGGCGCCTATTCTTTTTTATGATACTGTGGGTCAGTCTGGCCCATTCTTCCCTGGTCTTGCCTGGGATCACTCACAGCGACAGTCATTTGACAGCTGATTAGGCTGGGGTGTCCACGGTGTCCGGTCACATGCCTGGCTCTTGATGCTGCCTGTCTGTGGCCCTTGCTTCTGCAAGGGAGCCCCTTGGTCCTCGTTCAAGTAGCCTCTCATCCTGCAGGAGGCTGGACCGGGACTGCATGGGGACTCAGAGTTCCTAGAAGGCAAGCCGAGAAGCTGCAAGCCTCGTAAGGCCTGGGCTCTAGAACTTGCATGACGTCACTCCTGCCACATTGCCTTGGTGCAAGCAAGACATAAGCCAGCGCAGACTCAGGCGAGTGAGAAACAGATGCCCTCTCTTACTGGAGGAGTGGCAGCTTCACGCTGCAAGGGGATATGGCTGTTAGGAGGAGCAACTCATTATTCCAGCAGTCTGTCACTGCTACCTTCTCACCTCCTCCCCAGGGTTCCAAATGGTTTCGGCAAATCAGTTTTGCTGCAGGTGAACACCTGCTTTGTCCTTTCTGCCCATTTTTTGCATGGATTTTCAGAAAACTACTTGGTTCATTGGGTTCTTACTGGTGGGATTCTTGGGCATTTTGTCAGTATTTTCCCCATTCTGTGATTCCATGTCATTGCTCCCGGTCACAAATCCCCTGGTGCTGGCCTGCACCTTGCCTTGGCTTCTGTAAAAGAGGAGAAAGTAGCCTACAGAACATACGCTCATCTGGTGGGGCAAATGCTATGCCCTGCTGATGCGAAACCCAGTCTTTGTGTGTCTCTTTACGATTGAGCCATCTCCTTCCAACTGTACTCCCTCTAGTTTATTGCAGTTCTTCTCCCCTCCCCCTTGGTTGGACCGAGGCATGGGGAGTGGTGTCTTTGGAGGTTTTGTTGGGCAAGGGTCCAGGAGATGAGGGGATAGTTTCTGGTACAGGGGCGTCTCTGTTTGAGAACTCAGAGCTGACAGTTTTATTCCTTAAGGCATCTGCGAACTCTTTCTTAGTTTAGCAGAATGACCGTGCTAAGAGCTGCCCTACATGAAACAGGGGAGGAACGTCACTGCCGTGGTTTACACAGGGGACGGCGGCTCTTGTAGTAAACATCTTCTAGAGCTGGAAGTGTTTGCTGGCAGCTCAGGGACGTGCAGGGGAGGGAGTCCAGCACCAAGGAGCTGTCTGAGTGTGAGCCAGTGCTGTTCCCGATGTTTTGGTTTTGAAGTCTCCAGTGTTCTTAGCTCTATCATTGAATGCACATTAAGGCCTACTGTTTCTCTGGCAGTGGGAAACACGGCTGGAAGGTGAGCGCCAGGCCCGCCTCGCCATCACCAGCTCTGTAGCCTGGGCAAGTCGTTTAAGCTGTGCAGCCTCAGTTGCCACAGCGGTAGAGCGAGAACCCTGGTGATAAGGGCACCTGCCACCTCGGGTGTTATGATGATGAAATGAGATGGTGCGTGCAGAGTGCCCAGCCCAGGCCTGGCACACGGGAAAGTCCTATGAACAATGAGTGCGTGGAAGAACATGGTCTCCACATGGTCCCACTGGCAAAGTCACCTGTTTGGTGTGGCCATGAGCAGAGTTAGTTAGCGTGGGGTGCTTAGAGGTTGTGGTGATGCTTATGTGTATGCTGCAAAATTCCTTTCCTCAGGGTGACCAAGAAAATCATTACAAATGGACACATCTTTGTTTAGGGCAGAAGTACCTGTTTTTAGAGTAGCAGGTGACTGATTTTAGAATTTTGCATGGAGTCATCACTGGTGGTTTAAAACTTGGTGAAGTCAGTGAGGGAGACCAAGCGTTCCACTAAAGTTTCTCTAGAGGACTCTGGACCCACAGACGAGGCAATAGGAATTAAAGACAGGGCAGAGGGTTATATTCGGGTAGACGGATGCTGAAATGGAGATTGGCAGATGATCTAGACTCCCACCTACTAAGGTTGGAAAGAGAGCTTGCAGTGTGATTTAGGGAAGAAAAACAACTGTAAACTAAAACAAAAAGATAACAAAGCGATGTAACCAGGAAGAAATAGGGGTAATTTGTATTTTCCAAGGTAGTGCAATTTAGGGAAACAAGTGCTTTAGAACTAGGCACACTCTTGCATTTCCTTTTGGATGTAAATAACTATTTTGCAAAGGTTTTTGAAGACAGTTCCCAATCTTGGCTGTGTAATTTAATTCAATCAGCATTTCTTGAGGCCTGCTATGCTCCGGTCCCTAAGGACAGAGATAAAGGACCCAGTCTCTCTGCTTGAGGACTTACTTTTAGCAAAGAAGACAAACACTACCACCCCTCGAAGAAGACAATACAGTATCACAAGAAGTGACTAGACAAATAAGTAGGGCCCAGAGCAAGGAATGATTAACTCCATGTGGGAGTGGTAGAAAGGGCTTGGGGAAGACCTTTAAGAGGGACAGACTTTGGATGGGGTTTTGGAGAATGAAGAGGAGTTTGTGAGCAGACAAGAAGATGGGGCATGGGCAGCCTGGGGAGAGGATAGCACAAGCAAGGGCATGTTTTGGGCTAGAAGGAGCTCAGTGTTGCTTAAGACAATGAGTAAGTGGAGATGTCAGGAGATGCGGCTGGAGGGGACGGCAGAAGCCAGCCAGCAAATGACCTGGAGATCCAAGTGGTGATGGGAAGTTGGTGAAGGGTTCTAGGCAGGGGGCACCTCCTACCCTTGCATTTCAGGAGGATCACGTTGCAGCATTGTGGGATGGGGAGTGGGATGGGGAGTAGAGCAGAAGTGGCTGAGTCTACAGGGACGGAGGTCACTTAAGAAGCTACTGGAAACAATTCAGGAAGGGAGCACTGATCACTGAGCCAAGGCAGTGGTCCAGGAACAAGGAGGAGGGTGTGGATTCCAGGCATGCGTGGAAGGTGCAGTGGACAAGACCTGGCTGCTGGTTTCCACAGGAGAGCGTGAGTGAGAGGGAGGGGCCGAGGAGCCTTCAGATTCAGGCTCAGAGGATAAGGGATAAGGGTCGTGGAATGAGCTGGAGAAGACTGAAATCCTAACGAAATTTGGTTTTGAGCCTGTTGGACATAAGAGGCCGCCCATAGGACAGCCTGGTGGAGGTGTCACCAGACATCTGGGGCTTAGCAGATGGTTCTGGGGTATGAACACAGAGAATTAGCTATGAACTGATGACCTAGGATCTAGGAGGTGGTTAAAACTCACAGGAGCAGGTGGAACACAGAGAGAGAGAAGATAGTGGGTGAGGGCAGAAATCCACAGGGCATCATTTGAGGGGAAGTAGCAGTGGCTCTCATCTCCCTGCTCAGCAAGAGCAGTGCCCTGGAACCGGGGCGAGGGTGGGGTGGGGGTGCAGAGGTCCCGGTGCTGGAGAGAGGGGAGGTGGAGATGGAAAAGTGTCCTCTGCTACTTCGCGAGTGGTGACCATTGCTGATGCAGTCAGATCACAGCTGTATTGAGGAGCAAAGGAGAGGTCAGCCTCAGAGGACGGAGACAACACTTTCTAGAAACTTGGGTGAGAAGGGAAGGAAAGAAACAAGGTGGTAACTGGGCAAGGAGCTGGTTCAAGGAAAGTCCTCTCCTGCAGGAGAGGCCCCAGATGGAGGGTCTTGAGGCAGAGGAGGAGGTTCAGAGCTGGCAGCACACTGGGCAGCCGGCGGGTGTAAACCATGCTCACCACGGGCTGATGCTCAGCCGGGCATCCTGGTTCCCACTCGGCTGCTTTGGAAATGAAGCTGTCATTTTAGATTTCAGTCACGTAGGAGCAGAATAAGATGTTAGGGATAGAAGGGGCTGCCATGACCACCTAGGCCAATCTCTTATTGTTCAGAGGGGTAAACTGAGGCTCAGAGAGAGGAAAGAACTTGTCCAAGCTCCCCCAGGTGGCAGAAGTAGGCCTGGTTTAGAATTCTCTAGCCCAGGGCTCTTTTCACTCCCTCTCGTTCTCTGCATTCATCTCATTTTCCACCTGATTGCCCTCTTGCCAGCAAGGTCCCCAGACTCCGATGAGCAGCGCATCCGCCTGCTCTTGCTGGCCGGCCCTGGGAGTCTCCCGCTGTCCCAGTTCCCAAGCTCTCCCTGGGGTGGCTCCAAGACTGCTGTGTGCACAGTACTGCCCAGCGCACAACTCCAGGGGGCGCCACTCACACCGTGGCCTCTCTGAATGGTGCTCCCTGCAGTTGTGCAGCGTGGTGCTGGCTCTGGGGCCTGACCTGCCAGGGGCTTCATGGAAATGCTCAGCGTGCGTCAGTAAGGACGCCCCGGGCTACTGGGCTAGGGCGTATTTTTGAACTTGGCAGAGTCATCTTGCCATTGGAAAGTGAGTAGGCTGCTGATGGAATGGAATGTAAAAATGCCAGCACGAGCAAAGGGACCTCCTCAGTTATGCCAGTCCGGGAGAGGCAGGCCAGGGGCAGAAATGCTGATGGGGTACGGGCAAGGAAATGAAGGCAGGAAATCCCTCACGGACAGCCCGATGGCCTTGACTTTTCTTTCTCTCTCTCTCTTTTTTTTTTCCTTCCTTTAGAGGAGTTTTCCTAGACACCATCCTCCCCCGTCGAGATGACAATGGCGTCAGGCCAACCATTGGCCAGCGTGTGCGGCTCAGTCAGGGAGACATAGCTCAAGCCAGGAAGCTGTACAAATGCCCAGGTAACCGCAAGCCTCCCTGGCATCCGGGAAGCACGGTCCTCCTCGCGGGAAAAACAACGTGGGGAACCTAACGGGCTACTCCTCAGGGTCCTACTGGTAGGAGGTGCTGGGCAGCGTAGAGGGCCGACACGGTGACATGCTTGCAGGCAGCGAGGAGAATATCAGGCCTTAGAGCCCACAGCCGAACTTGCGGGAAGCTACTCTGGCAAAGTGTTCGGAAGAGGAGGAAGGCAGAGCAGAACAGCAGCAAACGGGTCTCCAGTGCAGTGTGCCCCCGTGACAGCGGGACAGTCCTTTCTGTGGGACTAGGCGATGTGGGTTTGGCCAAACGAGAACCAAGGGGGACTTGGCAGGAAGACAGAGAATGAGGGAGAATGTTTTGGAGAAGGTGGGGTCTGTTCCTTGGCCTGTATGAAAGTCCCCTCTCCTTGAATTTGCCCTCTTTGCCTCTGTCCCCTTGGCTTCAGCTGCATCATATCACACACACACACACACACACACACACACACACACACGCACGCACACACTCGCTGCCCTGGGGTGAGCGCTCCTTAGCCCTTTAAGCTACTGCGCATCGATGCAAAGCGTTGCTTATAGCAGCTAAGTTTTTACCACTGGTGGGACAGGGTGCATGTCAGTGGTTTTAGGAGGAATGAAAGAGGTTCCATGACCAACAGCCTTTTCTGGACCCCTAAAACCAGACCCAGTGTTTGATCATGGGACAGGATATTTGAAATGGAGGCCACTTAGAAAGTCTGGGTTGTCACATTGTTCTGCTAAGCAGGATGACAGGGCATGCCAAGCGCTGCCTGGGGCTCGCTTCCTCAAGAAACTCTAGGAAACATGTCTATCCAGTTATTAGTCATCTGGGGGCGTGTTAGGGCTAAAATACAGGACACACATATCAGATAACCTTGCTGAATTTAAAAGGAAACCTCATAGCATTCCCTGGGAAATGCCACAGTATTTATTTAGTTATAATGTATATGCTGCTCACTTCCCTAAAGGATTCGAGGCAGCTGGTAAATACCATGGAGCCACACAGTAATGTATCTGTTCTTGCAAAATGTTGATGATTATTCCAAAATAATTTTCATGGAGCCTTCGGGGGTGTTGGCTGCCAGGCATAATCTTCATGATGCCTGGCAGTTGTTCAGTAACGTGATACCAAAGCGTCGATATCCAGGATTTCCTGGGGCCAATGATGGGCAATTCTCTGCATATCCCTTCCTGCAGCTCCCAAAATACAGAGCTTCAAGTAGTCTCGGGGAGTAACTGGAAGCTCAGGCAGTTGCCATGCGGAGGTTGAACTGCACGTAGGGAAAGATGTTTAAGGATGCTTGTGTCCCACACGGCGGGGGTGGCCCCGTAAGAGGAGGACGCTCAGCAAACCAGTGTCCGTACCTTTGGAGTATGAATCCCTGGGGGTTAGGGAAATACGAAACCTGCAGCTTCCAAGTATTCATGCAAATTAAGGGAAATATTTTTCTCATACACAAAGACTAGGTTGTAGACTTATGACCAGGCAGCCCTCAAACATGCAAGGGCAGAACGGCTTGCTATGCAATATTCCAGCTCCCTATGCCTCTGCATTTTTCTGTTTTCTTGGCATCTTTCAGAGGTGGGTAAGAGAAAAAGAAGAGGAAAGATTCAAATTAACAGCTGAAATGCGTTTCAAAGCATTTTTTTCTTTGTGCTTCACCTGCTTGCACTTTCATATTTTCTCTGCCACAGAGATTATTATTATTATTATTATCATCAATTATAATGGCTACTATAGATGGAGCACTCACTAGCATGCCAAGCACTGAGCTATCTGTTTCACGCGATGCACGTGATTTCACTACCCTTCTGAGGTAGGTCCTGCCCATTTTGCAGAGAAGAAAACTAAGGCCCAGCAAGGCTGGAAAACTCACCCACGGCCACACAGCCAGCTGGAGGGCTGAGATTCATGAGCTCTAGGCCACGGTCAGTCCTGAAAGCCTCAGAAGGTTTCCCTGGAGTGTCACTTTTCGGCACCCAGACCCTACTTGTGCTTTCGTTAGCCAGAAAAATGCCAATCTGCCTGGCTCGCTTCTCATCAGCCTGTTCCGAGGGCTTTGCCTGGTGAAGGGGTGTGTTCGCGCGGCCGCCCTGTGCAGGAGCTGCCTGTGTGGGGAGCGGCGGGTGCATCACGGGCCACATCACAGTTGTCATTTTGCTCGTGCAGCGTGTGGGGAGACCCTGCAGGACACAACAGGAAACTTTTCTGCACCCGGTTTCCCAAACGGCTACCCTTCCTACTCCCACTGCGTCTGGAGGATCTCAGTCACTCCGGGGGAAAAGGTAGGTGGGAGCCCCGCGGGGGATGGCGTGGCACTCCTCGAGTGGGGTGAGGCCGGGGGAATTATTCTGATTGTTAATGGTCGTAGCAAGAGCTGTTTTGGTATGAGCACCCGCTGCGTGCCAGGCACTGTGCCGCTTGTTTCATGGGCATTACTTCTGGACTTTTCAACCAGTCTCACAGGTATAAATGAAGGCCTGGCACATACTAAATGTCCACTGAGTTATAAATCAAGCTGACAATTTGTAAAATAAAGTAGGCTCTGTCTCTTGACCTTAATACATAAAGTATCATAATGTCCTGGAGGGTGAGGAGCCAGTTGAGAATTCTGGGACACATCGGAGAACCGCTCTGGAAGGTGGCAGCGTCGGGAGAGCCAGCCACACAGGCTACTCTTCCTCCACCCGCCTTCTCCCATTCCAGGCCTCAGGAGCACCCATGTCGACACCCTTGCCCACACTCCCAGGCATCATCCGCTCCTTCCTTGCAAACTTCTGCTCCTTGGCTGCCCCTCCAGCAGGCGAGGACTGGCCAGGTGTGCAGTCTACTCTGGGAAGGACGAATCCAGGAAAAGGCCTTTGCATGCCCTGGAAGTGGACTGAGAACTGTTTGGACAGGGAACTTCAGGGTCCTTGATCCCTGGAGTGTGGCTTAGGGACTAGACAGGCTCTGGATGGGCCTGTTCTTTTTGCTCTAAAGAGTCCATGACCCTCTAGAGCTGAGCCCAGGGCCACTTTTACCCTAGTCCCATGATGGTATGTTCTTAACCCTGCTGCAGGGTACATTCTCTTATATCCACTGTGTAGAAAAGGAATTTGAGGCTTGAACATTAAGGAAATTGCCCAAATTCACAGTAAGATGTAGAACTGGGAACTGGGGGTTTGCACTGCAGAGTTTGTCTTTTTTCTACATCTCTCTACAAATCCAAGTGTTCTGCAAGTTGTCTCTGACTAGATGCAGCCATCTTTGAGAAGTCCTCTCTGCTCCTTGGGACTAGGGCCTCCTGTGTCCCCAGAGCAATCATACCTGTTATAGCATGTCTCACAGTATTGTGGCTGCTGGTTTATTTGTCCTTCTTCTAATCCCTCAGCCCACTAGGGATGGAGATTGTTCACCCCCAGACTCCCAGCACCCCACACAGGCTACGGCACAGAATGGTCACACTAAGTATTTGTCGAATGCATGTGTGGAGGGATGAGGGTTGAGTGAAAAACCCGCAGCGAGGGCTGGTAATGGGGTGCTGGAATTTTTCAGGCACCTGTAGCCAACCTTCAGGTATTCCTAATTCATAACTTTAAAAAAAAATCCATGTAAATGTCAAGTTAAGCATAGTATGATAACTAGAGAGAGCTGGCTAGGCACCGTTGTGAGCATTTTCTATGGACTGGGTACTATCCTCAGCGTATCATGTGGATGTGCTAATTTAATCCTCATGTCAACTTCATGTGATAGGTGCTGCTACCATGCTCATTTACAGGGAAGGAAATGGACTTGCTCAAGGCTACTACGTTTGTTGCATAGTTGGGATTTGAACCCGGGCAACTGGACTGAGAGCCTGCATACTTGACTGTCTTCTTATATCTTATACAGAGGGGACAGGCTAGCAGATAGACATGAGAACACGCATTTACACACACATACGCACACACGTGTGTGTGCACACACCTACCCACCCCCCCTTTTATGGCTCTAAGCATTTGAAACATTAACTGTGGTTGTCATCTCTTGTCTGAGACTCCAGACTTGTCTGCCTTGGTGGATGTGACATCTCTTTGCCTGTTGGAGGCGCTAGCAGGTGGGAGGCAGAAAGGAGGACGAGGAAGAGGAAGGGGTCTGGTAATCTCTGAATTGTTGAATCGACCTGCACAGCAGGGGCTGTGTGATATTGTTGAACTGCGTAAGCTTTAGCAAGCCTTAGCTATTAGTGCTAACTGGGAGGATATACATCATCGAAATTCCTGCACCAATTATTTCGATTTCTGCCTCACCCAGCCTTCCCCAGAGCTGCTAGTAATTAGCAAACTTGATTGATTCAAGTATCACCCCTTGTTCATCACCTCTCCCCCTATGGTCTTTATGATTCACTAACATACTTAAAATAATTAGCCTGAATAATTATCCTGTTCATTCAGATCATGAACGTGTTACCAAGGAAGTTGTACTCACATTTCCTTTTTGTAATTTTAAAAAGCAAAGACTAAAGAATTATTGCGCAACCAGCTTACAATTATTACTAAGCTCTATCACCTGAATTCGAGCATGGTGGGGGATATGAAAGAAATCTAAGGTACACACCATCTTTATGAGGGTTTACTTTACCCACCCCCACCCCCCCACTCCCAGGGAATCTGATTTAATGGAAGGAGGGGTATTTGCTTGGTACCAGCTTTTTTATTAAGCTTCCCAGGTGATTATGATGTGCAAGGTAGGATTGACAACCACTAGTGTAGTTTGAAAGAAGAGCGACGCCATAGACATACACCACTCCTCAACAGGAGGCGAGCTGGCCTGTTCTTTTCTGATACTGACTCTTCATGTCCTAGGAGATCACAGGGCTTTGTGGAAACAGATGCTGCTTGAGACCTGAACACTGGGTGGGCTCAGCCCAAGGTCAGGGGTGGACACTCAACACCAATCACTGTGCACTGATGTTTAGAGTTGCCATCACGCAGTGCCTATGACGTGCCAGGCATAGAAATATACACTCTAGACACAGTTTCTTGAGCAGTGCCCTGTGCAACCCAGTGGTGAGCATAATGTTTCACAGATGAAGAAACTAGAGGTCCAAGCGTCGGTTCCCCAGGACTCTAGAGCTAGCAAATGGTGGAGCTGAGGAGCAAATCCAGATCTACCCGATTCTAAAGCTACCCACTCTGGAATCGCTATAAAAGAGAGAATGGGGCGTTCTAAGGAGACGAGGAGATCACATCACATCCATCTGCGCAGTCAGAGCAGGGCTGGGGGAGGAGGGGCACTTGAGCCGGGCCTGGGGAGGGTTTCGTAGGAGGGCACGCAGGGCAATAAGGTCAGACAGCACAGGCCCTGGGGACTCCGAATGTGAGCAGAGAGTTTCATTTGTGAAACGGGGGCACAGGGAACCTCTGAAGTTTCCTGAGCATGAGAGGGACCTGGTAAACATGAGCTGTAAGTGGAAGATTGATCTAGAAGCCCCGGTGTAAAGAATGGATGGGCCCAGCAGCGGGGAGTCCTGGCAAGGGTGGGGAAGGTGGAGTGAGCTGGGGCTGGAGGGGAGGGACGCAGACGTCAAAGGAAAAAGCCACCAGCATGGATGCTGGCAGATGTGGGGGCTCCACCACGGGTGCAGGAGAGAGGATACCAAGCTTGGCGCCAGGCGCTGGGGCGATGGCGTCTTACAGTCGGGGAAGCTGGAAGGGAAGTGCTTCCTTTGGAGGTGCTCTCACAGTGGGACAGGGGACAGGAGCCAGCTGGGTAGAGAGAACCTGGGGAGGGAACAGGCCAGTGCGGTGAAAACCAGAAAGGACAGGCTCTGGGCAGGGAAGCCAGGGAGCATGAGGACGAATGGCAGTCCTGTAGATGTGGCAGGGACGGCACCTTTGACCACAGCCTCTCCAGCCTAAGGGCTTCCTTAGAGATAAGAGGGCCCTGGGGCTGTTTGAATATAAAGGAAGTGGCCGGTGGCGGAGCAGAGAGTGAGGAGGCTGGAGAGAGAGGGACTCCCCAAGCCCAAGGTCCTCCGAGTTGGAAGCAGAACAGTGTCGGGGTGCAGGGGCCGCGGCAGGGCCTCAGGGCAGGAATCGTGGACGGGCAAAGCCGAGAGCCCGGGCCAGGCAGCCTGCTCCTCAGGGCAGCAGGAGGCAAGGGCACCGTGCCTGGTGGAGCTTGGATGGGGAGGAAGGGCCAGGGGAGACCTTAACTCTGCCCTGGGCCATCCGCCAGGGGAGCTCCGAGCTGGAGGGCAGCAGGGGGACCATGGCCAGTCCATGGGTGCCGCCCCTGTGTGCTGAGGCCCGCCCTGCTCTAAGTGCTCACCTGTGTGAGTTTGGCCTCAAGACGTCTGGAGGAGCCGGTGCTTTCTCTTTCGTTCCCCGCCCCAGCCGCACCTCCCACCTCCCAGCCTCTGGCCCCGTCTGCCCCATCATTCTAGACACACGCACAACGCCCTACGCTGGGCCCGTGGACAGTTCCCCAAACAGCTCCTGACCTTTGCTCATGTCAGTTCCTCCCAGGGAAACACTATAGCCCTACTTCTCTGCCCACTGATCCTCGAGTCCCCTTAGGTTAGATGTCACCTCCTCTGAGAAGTCTTCTCCAGCATCAGCAGGCAGAATTTATTTCTCTCTCTTCAGGACTGCCGAGGTGCTCTGACTGTCCCTGTCCCTTCAGCATGTACACCGCGCTGTTGCATCTGCCTGTCCCGTTGGCCACCCGGGACTGGCACTCAGTAGGTGGTCAACAAACAGTGGTAGAGTGAACAAATGAACAAATTAGTGAAAGAACGGACGCCTTGAGGGAAGGTTATTAGATAGACACACCCCACCTCAGCAGAGTGAGGGTCATGGCCGGAGACATTGACCACGGAGGAGCTCAGATGCACCCCAGCTAACCCCAGCCCCCTCTGGAATGACTGATGATGTTATAAGATCTTTTTGTATCTCTGCACTTCGCTGACCCCTCACCTCCTTCCAAACACCCAGTCTCAACGCACCCTGGCCGTTCTTTTTAATGCATCTTGCTTTGTGTAAACTACCTAGTGACTTCAAAAGCTCAAGTGATTCCCCAGACAGAACCAAAGGACCCATCTCCTTCTGTTTACTCCCCGTCCTGCTGAAGGTTTATTATTTAATGTCACTGGGTTTCCTGCGAGCGTGTATTTGAGACAACACTCCTACTGTGGTCTGAGAATCCCGTATGCTAAAGCGTAACGTGAGAACGCTGGTATGCAAGATGTATCTTTCCAAACTTCTTGGGCTTTGCTGCCAAAACTCACTTTATGGTAATTCTTTACAGATCGTCTTAAACTTCACATCCATGGATTTGTTTAAAAGCCGCCTGTGCTGGTATGATTACGTGGAGGTCCGGGATGGTTATTGGAGAAAAGCCCCCCTGTTGGGTGAGTTGACTTTAGACAGCCTTAAGAGTGGAGTGATCAGATGTTCTCTGGGATGCTGTTAATGTTGGGAAGGGTCCATCTGACAGCAGTCACAGGAAGTTCTCAAGGGCCTGTGTCATTGTAAAACTCTGGGCACTCCATTTGGCCACACATGTTAAAAGCTTTTAAAACTGCAAATACCCTTTGACCTAGCAATTCCTCGTCTTGGAATTTATCCTAGGGAACTAATTAAGGAAGTGTGCAAAACTCTAGCTACAGGGATGTTCACTGGAGCAGCAAAAATCGAAAGCAATTTAAATGTTCAACAGTAGGGGTTAGCTGAGTAAATCGTGATGCATCTTTTCAGTGGAAAACTTCCCAGCCATTAAAAATAAAGTTGGAAGTGACGATTTATTGAGACAGGAAGGTATTCGTGGCACACCATTACAGGAAAAAAAGTATGTTGCAAAATAGAATATGCAATAGGATCCCATTTTGATTAAAAAATACATATATATTGTGTAGTCATTACATTACAAATTTAGATGCCTTTAGGGATAAGGTGTGAATCAGTGAGATGGGATTGGTATAATAAAATGAGTGGTAGGGAAATAGTGAACTTAACACCAAATGTCCTATCCAAAGTCATTCAAAACAGAATTACTTAAAACAAGGTGGAGTCCGAATTCAACTGGAAGAAATCATTTTGTAATCTATATTATAAATATCGAGTAAAATTATAAATGTAAAGAAATAACATACTGGCTATTTCAGGATGAGTATTTTTTTTAAATTTTATTGTCTTGTTCTTGGTGTAGCTATATTTTCTAGTTTTTCCATGATGAGCACGTATTATTTTTGTGAGATGAGCAGGGCATGAACTCGTCCCTGAGACATTAGCTTGACCTTTGAGTGAGACGCAGCAGGCAGGTAGTGTGAAAAGAAAGGTTAGTTCACTCTGGATGGGTCACAGGAAGAGGGATCACTCGTGGATGACGGGGAAGATGAGCGCCGTGTGGAGGACCGATAACTTCTGTGTCTTGGGAGCGGACACTGGAACTCGCCCAGCCCGGGAATGGCAGCCGCAGTGGAGCTGGGGAGAGAAGCAGATTGACAGGGAGCCAGACGGCGGGGGCAGGGGTCTCAGCTGACAGTGGGTTGTCCTCACTCTTAGAGGGGTCTGTAGGGCAGGCTCCCGGGTTGGGCAAGGCTAAGCACTCAGTGAGGACTTTGTCCTGGCATGTCTTCCTGAGAGCAGAAAAGAAACACTTGTTATGCCACAAATGATTGCCTGGGAGTGAGCTGTGGTTGGGGCAGTTTGCTGGGCTGAGACAGGAAAGAAAGGAGAGGGCTAAGTTGAGGAGTCGTGGCTGGACCGAGCCCTGGCTTTATGCTGGATTCTGGGGGGCAGGGGATAGGACAGGTCAGAAGAGAAGGAACAGAGGGTCTGGCTGGACTCCAGGGGCCTGGCAGACATTATGCTTCCAGGGGTTCACTCCCCCCAGCCCCGTTCAGCTTCCACTGGGCACAGCTCATGAGTTCCCTCGCCCAGAGGGCCGTGAGTTTAAATTCCTGGAGGTACAAACAGGTGCCCATGTCTAGTACCAAATACATAGAAAGGGGACTCCAGGGATGCTCACCGAACTATTGAAAGTGGTTACCTCTGAGAAAGGAAGCTCGGAGGTGGTGGGCGGCTTCACGTTTTGTTTTGTATACTTCTCCGTTGTTTGAATCTTGTGCAAGGATGCATTCAGGTATCATTTTATAATTAAAATAACAGAAGGAGCTGTGTGGGAGGAGCTTCATGAGAACACGGAACCACAGACCCCTTAGCCTGGCTGGGACCTCACGGTCACTAATCCCTCACCTTCACGAGAAAACCGAGCTCCCACAGCCAGCTAGTGGATCAGACCAGAATTCATTTGTCCTGGCGTCAGGGAGCAGTGACTGCTGAATCTGAGCAGGGTGTCCCCCGAGAGGTGCCGGATAAAATACATTATTCGTTGTTTATCTGAAATTCAAATTTAACTGGGCTCCCTGGATTTTTGTTTGCTAAATCTGGCCACCCTATACCCTCCCAGGAATGGGATAGATTTAAAGGCTCAGGAGGAGGAAGCTGTCTGTGACTGAAGTTCCCCAAAGAGGGCCAAGGCACGTTCCTGCGAATGGGCACAGGCGGAGAGATTGCCAGTAGTTCTTTTTTCTTGAACTTGAAAAAAAGAATTTTCTCACTGCAGATCCTGGCGTCTCTGGCTGCACTTTCATTAATGAGATAGGACTTTTGTTGTTCACTGTTGGTGGTGATGGTTTGGTTTTTTGTTTTGTTTTGGTGTTTTTTGGCTCACGTTTTACCCACTTTTGTGGGGTGTGTGTGTGTGTGTACACGCAGTGTGTTGCAGCCAAGCCATGGCCCAGCGCCTGTAACCATCATTCTTCATTTGCAGGAGTTCTCCTTTGCCAACTATTTGGCCTGCTCTGATGTTTCCAAATGCAGTTGTTAGTGAACTTTTGTGTTTGGAACAAGTGCATTGTGTCGCTGAGCTGGTCCCTGGGAGGGGTCAGTGCCATGAAATCTGCTGGGAGGAGGCAGGTCAATGCCCCTTTGGCAGGAGGGAGAGCGGATTAGGGCGGATTGTGAAAGTATGCATCTTGCTCTGAAAACTGTGCATTGCATTTTTTCCCAGGGCAGTGTGTGAAAATCCAGGCATAATGGACACATAACTTTTTATGAATGAACCCTTTATGACTCCCCATGGAGACCACTTGTAGTGTCCTCATCTGCATTTCCTCTTCTTGATATCCTTATTAAACTCCTCCTCTAAATCCAGGAACTGGATTTCAGTTTAGGAATCTGACGCCTTTTCTCTGGTCTGGTTTCTCTCCAGCCTGTTTAGTCTCCTTGGAAGGAGGCTGTTTGAGACCTAGGTTTTCACGTAGTGATTAAAGAGAACTGTAGGTAGACTGAGAACATTTCACGGCTGGTTAAAGATACCCAATTGGGTTTTCGGTTTCAGGGGGTCGCTTATGAGATTGTACCTAAAGCAAGGAGGAAGATGGCTGCACAGAGAACTCGTCCAGCAACCTTAAGTACTGTCCTGTAAATTCGATCCCCCGCCTTTATTTCTGTAAGAGGAATTACTCTAACAATGTACTTTTGTATGCAGAACTGTCTTTGGGCATTCTGTATCACCACAGTGCATACAAAAGCCCCTTTCCCCCCCTTTGCTGAACTGAGGAGGGAAGTTCAGAAAGGCCAGGCTGGCCAATCAGTGTCGCGTGGCCCCACTTCTGGGGCTCCCTGGCCAGGGGCAGCTTTGCTCCCAAATGAGCAGAAATGATAGAGTGAGTCCAACAGCCAAGCCTGGCATTTCCACGGACTTACTTTACGGTTTGAGACTTTGATCTTTATTCCTATGTATCTGTTTCCAAACTGGGAAATGGGAACGATGTTTACATTCCCCGAGAGCAGATACGATGTCTCTTCATCCCAAATTGCACAATGTTCACAATTGCACCTTAGACAGAGAAGTTCCTTTTGATGGTGCTGGTGGCGACAGTGATGATGATGAAGAAGGTGATACTGATGATGAAAGTCTCAGACTGCCAGTGTTCAAATCCTGCTTCCACCTGCAGCTTTGAGACTTCAATCCTCTGACCCTCAGCTTTCTCATCTGTGGAATGAGATGAATAATAGTACCTAATTCTGAGAGCAACAGGGACGAAATGGGATAGCCCATGTAAAGTGCTTAGGACAGTGTCCGGCATGGACACAGTTAATAAGAGGGCTTTTATGAGAACCATTATGATGAAGATGAGAACGCGAGACAGGGGGTGCTGGTTAAGAATTACAAAGCGATTTGGGGATAGTGCTGAGGAATGGTTTGTGATTTATTCTACCAAGTCTAGCTCTGCCAAGGCAGTACAATACACCTTGACTGCAATTCCTACCTCCCCCCGGGGACTGAGCGGAGACGGGTTGTCCTGCGGCCCCTGGGTGGTGGGTGGTTCATCTTATCCGGTTAGATCCGTAGGCAGCGAGGCAATGAAAATCCCTCTCTCTTTTGGAAACAGTCCTCAGCGGCTGCGACAGCTGGGTTTCAAAAGGAGAGACTTGGACGTGGAACTTGGGCGAGGCTCAGAAGGAATTCCTTCTGTGGACGGGCGCTGCCTAACTGCTGCTCAGCGCTCCGTCTCCTCGCTTCCTGGTGCTTGCGCGCTGTTTTCCAAAAACCCATTGACGCTAATTGGCCACGCCAGAGCAACCATTACCGAAAATTTATAGGCTTCTGCTGCATTTTTCCTTGCAGAATTCTTGGCAGGAGTTTTATCTCATCTCACTTAATATTAAGCTCCCCAAATCCAAAAGGCTACAGGTGGCCAAAATCAGAAGGAAATAGAGGAGATTAGTGGCTTCCACCCCCATTTGTCCCCATGAACGGTGCCGCGCTTGGCCATTAGGAAATGTCCACAGTGGCCTTTATTCCTCCCCCAGCCTCACCTGCTCCCCCATTTCTCGGAAGGGCAAAGTAGAATTACAGCTTCAAGTGTTTTGTCCCGTGCCCGATATGGCACCAGCAATAAGAGTACCCCCTCAAGTTTTAAAAAAAATTGAGATATAACTTACATACCATGCTATTCACCATTTGAAGTGTACCACTCAATGATTTTTAGCATGCTCAGGAGTTGTGCAACCATCACTGCCATCAATTTTAGAATATTTTCATCCTCCTCCAAAGAAAACCCATATCCATTAGCAGTCACTCCCATTTCCCCCCAGTGCTAAATAAATTCTGTGAGTGACTCACACAGTAGGTGCTTGGCAGAGCCATGGGCTACCAGTCCACATAGACCCTGGCTGCTCTGCGTTCTGAACTGATCAGTAAGAAACTCCACCCATCTCCCCCCTGCCCCATCCCTGCCCTTGCCCTGGACTGCCACGCTTGTGTGGCATTAGGAAATGGGTGGCCAAGAATTACCATGTCCTGAGAAGGCCATGCCTTCCCATTTTCCTCTGTAGAGGGTCCAGATTTCAGACCACACACCCAAAGTGTCTAAGAAATACAATTTTTTTTCAATAACAAAATTTCTGTCTATTATGAGCCTCTTTTCTATCAGGTAGCAGGAACTTAATTTCAATTTGTGTTTTCTTCCCCTGGGGTGGGGGGTGCAGGTGGCGGGCGTGGTTATGCCCAGGCATGGTGGCGGGGCAGGCGCCCGCATCCTGACTGGTGTTGCTGGGATGTCCTCCTCCCCAACTAGTCAGTCCTCAGTCCGGAGAAGTGGCCACTGTGCTTCCTCCTTGTCTCAACCACAGGCCAGTTGAGAGTGGTATCAAGTCCACATCTCCCCAGAAGCTTGGGAGATATTCTGTGGCTCCCCAGTCCTCTGGGCTACGGGAAAGTCACTTCCACAGCCCTCTCAGGAGCCTGGCACCACGTGGCTGCCATCCTTCCATGCTTTGCCTGAAGAGCTCCTCATGCCCGTCGCGTGGGCAAACGTCCGGACAGACCATGTAGACACTGCTATTCTGAGTCCTGGGCAGGGGGTCCAGGGGAATCTGGGTCTCATTTGCCCTCCAGGCTCTGCTAAGGGACTTGGGGCACAGTTTTCTGCTTCTCCCAGATCCTTAAACCTGCTTGGGGCCTCTGTCATCCTTTTTCATCCAGAATCTCAGCTCAGGGTGGGATGGGGTACGGGTCTTTTTGGGGCCTCCCGGGTGCTCTCTTCAATCCTTTCTCTCCCAGCCCCCTCACCCCGCCATCCTAGGTCCCCTCCTGAGACCACCAGCATGGGAAAATGTGCTCTTATTCATTGCACATCCTTCCAGATCTTTCGCGTAGTGACTGGGCTTATGAAATTCAAAAGCCAGGAGGCTTTGATTTCTTTGTCGCCTGTTCTCTGGCATCCCTTCCTGAGGCAGGAAAGCAGAATGTCTGATGTCCCCAAAGGGGAGGGCACACATGCAACAGGAAATGCCAGGGAAAGAAAGCTTCGCCACCGTCTCAGACATCGCCCTGCCACACCTTCGCAGCCGAGACAAGGCCCACTTGGTGGGGGAGGGGACGCGTTGGCTATATCCTGGGTCCTTTGACTGACTGGAATCCGGAATTCTCCCAAAGTCAGCCTGAGCGAGGCACACAGGTGGTGTGACTCTTTCTGTCACATCTGTTCACCCTGTGTGTGCCACAGGATAAGCTGTCACAGCCAGGCTCACTGCTCACCTCGAACTCTCCCCGGCTGCGGCGAGTGCCCTCTTGCTGTCCCCAGGTGTCCTTGACTGTTTCTCTTCCACTTCCCAGGCAGGTTTTGTGGCGACAAAGTCCCGGAGCCCCTCACCTCCACGGCCAGCCGGCTCTGGGTGGAGTTCCGCAGCAGTAGCAACAGCCTGGGCAAGGGCTTCTTTGCTGTGTACGAAGGTTTGTTCACGATGGCAGAAGCCACTTCGGTGGCTCCTGAGAAGCCTCGATCCTTCCCTTGCAGCCCGCTGTCTTGCTCCCACCCCTGCTTGCCAGTGCGTGAGGGTGGGGTCACTGCCACAGGGGCAGGCCGAGGCTCTCGCAGCCCCCACCTCCTGGAAGCAGAGGCCAGCTGTGCTTACTTCAGAACTGGTGTCATCTCCCTGTCGCCACCCCCATGGACCCTCCTTCCAGACCTTGGGGAGTCACCTTCCCCCACACAGGAGTGGGGTGTTTGTGTTTGTGTGGGGGGACGGGTATTAAACCCTGTGGAAACGACTGCAGCCTGTGAATTGCTGTGTGAGCCTATGCAAAGAATCTGACCTCTCTGAGCCTCTGTTTGTTTCACTTGTGAAAAGAAGACTTTGGACAACATCAGGGAATTTCCAACCACATTTCTTAGAAGGGCCTCTGAGGCTGCCCTGGTTGTTGACTAGAGGGAACCAACCCTCCAGGTCTGGGCTCTAGGCAGCTGCCTCCAGGCGGTGCTGCTTCTATTTATTCTGAGTACTGAGCTTCTCTTCTCCCCACCCCACCCTAACCCCACCAAAAGAGGGAAACTACTAGAAAATTATTAAGGGCCCTTTTGGCCTTAAATTGTTGTCATTTTGGAGAGGCCGAAGTTGTGTTTTTGTAAAAGAAATAATGTGCATGTGTGTGCGTGCGCATGTGTGCAGTGCGCGTGTGTGTGTGCTGTGTGTGCGTGCATGTGTGTGCACGTGGGGGTGTGTGTGCACCCTCGTGTACCAGCCGTCCTCTACCCTCTGTGTTAGAATCACCTGGGGAACTTCACCGCTGTTCCCAGCTCCCCCAGACCCACCTAAATCAGGACCTCTGGGGATGTGGCCCTGGCTTCCACAGTTTGAAAAACCTCCCAGGTGATTTTGGTGCACAGAGAAGGTGGAGGACATGGTTATTTTCTTTACATGAAAAAAATTCAGAGTTGGAAACCAAGGCAATTGTGCCTTTCTGGAGGCTCAGTCTTTGTTGGAAGGAGAGGAAAATGTTGGCGAGTGGAGCCACCTAGTGGTGACAAGTGCCCCCCTTAATTCCTAAGATCTGACCAGGGACCCCCACTTCCTCCTGTGCTGTGTCTTTCTAAAGCTACATGTGGCGGAGACATTAACAAAGATGCGGGTCAGATTCAATCTCCCAACTACCCAGACGACTACAGACCTTCCAAGGAATGTGTCTGGAAGATTTCAGTTTCGGAGGGGTTTCACGTGGGACTTACCTTCCAAGCTTTTGAGGTGAGTGCTGCTCAGATTGTCTTACCAAGGACGAAGTAAATGGCAACTTTTACTAGACACATTCTGCTCTATAAAAATGGGTTTCCATTTCTTGGTTAAAAACAGGAACCTGAGGGGCCATTTTCAAGTCCATGGTGAGTGGTGCCAGGACATCCGATATTAAAATCTTTGCAGGCTTTGAAGTTGGGTTCGCCTCCCTCCTGAAGGCCGTGGAGAGAGTGAGGGGAATAATTGAAGGGGAAATCTAGGATGGGATCCAAGGAAGTTTTATAGACTTGTTCTTCCCTGTTTAACCTCTCTTAGTCTCTTCGCAGCTTGATTCACCCTGGACGTCTGCAACTAGGAGACGGTGTGGAGACACCCAGGGCACACTTGGGTCCTTTTGACTCTTGGTTAGCTTTTGAGAGTGATATTTGAGTTTCCTTCTTAAATCAAAAACCTTACAGCTGGGCCACCTGTTGTCACTGACGTTGCCTCTGTTTCCCCCTTTAGATCGAAAGGCACAACAGCTGTGCATATGACTACCTGGAAATCCGAGATGGCTCCACGGAAGAAAGTGCCCTGATTGGCCACTTCTGTGGCTACGAGAAGCCGGAGGATGTGAAGTCGAGCTCCAACAGGCTGTGGATGAAGTTTGTGTCTGATGGCTCTATCAATAAAGCAGGCTTTGCAGCCAATTTTTTCAAGGGTATGAATTAGCAGTTTGTTTCCACTTTTAGACACAAGAAGAAATACTGCTCCCCCTGGCTTAAGGCTCACAAAACCCATATGGAAGCTTAGCATCAAAGTAGGCTGCCTGCAGGGAAAAGGCAGTGGCCCCTTTAGAGCTGAGTGTAGGGTCCCAGCAGAGTCCCCACCTGGTCAGGGCAGGCTCAGCCTCGGCTTCTCTGTGGCAGGAAGTTCTGTACTTGGAAATTAGATTTAATAAGTTTACAGGGGCAAACTATTCTGTAGTGAAACTGAGCATTGATAACAATGAATATTTTTATAGTGGCTATCATTAATTGAGCACCTACTGTGTGCCAAGAACTGGGTAAGGTACTTGACTTACATGATGTCATTTAATTCCCGAAATAACTCTTTGAGTTAGGTTTGGATCATGTTTGATCAGGGCTGAGAAGGGCTGCTCGGGACCACGAAGACAGCCAAATGGCACATCAGGGATCCAAGCCTAATGGCTCATGCCTACAATCCTAGCACTCTGGGAGGCTGAGGCAGGAGGATCGCTTGAGCTCAGGAGTTTGAGGTTGCAGTGAGCTATGATGATGCCACTGCACTCCAGCCTGGGTGACAGAGCAAGACTCTGTCTCAAAAAAAAAAAAAAAAAAAAAAAAAAAGTAAAGAAAAGAAAAGAAATACAAATTCTCAAGCTCAAACTCTTTCCAGCGTGGCCTTGCATTCCTTGATGCAGGCCAGAGAGGCAGCACAGGTCTGCAGCTCCTGAAGCGTCAGCATCCCCAGCCTGCATGACTACCCCCAAGTGACAGGGTGTGGAAGAGAGGAAGCGGGTGGCACTCTGGGAACAAGCCTCCATGCTATGTTGGGGACCTGCTGCTCTGTAGGGTCTTGACGGAACCAGACTCAGAACGGCATAGGTAGACCTAGCCATCCTGGCCCCAGCAGTGTGGGCTTCCATCTTCCTTCTCTGCTCTCAGGGCCCTGGAAGCCCCAAAGACCACACCCTAAGAGGAAAGCATGGATGCTCCCCGACGCATTGGGCCTGGAAACCCAGGAATACAGCAGCAGCCATTGAACAGAGATGTCCAGTTCTCTGCAGCTGATTAATTAGTGACCCCACTTCCCCAGGCCCCAGCCACCCCTACCCAGGGGAGACTGCTTTCCCTCCTTCCCTCCTGCCCTGGGACTCCTGGCGGAGCCAACCTAGAAATCTTTGTTCCTCCCCTATTCCCACTCTCCCTCTGCCCCCATCTCAGAGCCTTCTCTAGGTTCTACACGAACCGAGTGGGTGTCAGAAGAACCCACTTCAAGCCGTGTCATCCAGAGCAGGCCGCCATTCATCCTTACTGAAGCCTCAGTTTTCCTCCCTGCCAGACGGGGAGCAGGAAATCTGCCCACGTCACCTAGCCCCATGAAAGGACAGCTATGGAGGTACCTTATAGGCTGACAAGTGCCCAACAAGACCTGGGACTTATCCTTTCCTGTCTGGAGGCATCTGGGGGAGAGCAGAACCCAAGCAGTAACAGAGCAGGAATCATAACACTCTGAATAATTGGAGACAAAACTTAGCTGCATCTTTCCCAAGCAAAAAAAGCCAGGCCATGGCAAGTGCGTTTCAAATACAGGTCATCTTGTTGTTGCACAGGGAAGAAGGATACAGCAGCCCTAGTTGAGATGCCTGGAAATCCATAGCCCCCACCCCACCCTGGCCCAGTCTGCACGTGCCTGGTGTCTCCCAGCCTGGGGAGGTCCCTGCCTGACCTGGCAGCAGTGACACTGGCAGGGTGGCCTTGAGCAAGTTGCACAACTTCTCTGAGCTCCAGTCTCCACCTGTAGAAATGTTGCTACCAGATTATTGCAAGGTTGTGGTCAGGAGAAAGTGAAATAGTATAAGTGAATACTCTGGTATACTGTTTAGCCCCATTAATTGCATTTGCTAAGGAAAGAATCCTTGAAGTGATTATTCTGTCTGGAAAAAATGATACGATGATTTCTCCTTACTATCGCGATGTATTAGTTTCCCATTGCTGCAGAAACCAATTACCGTAAAGTCGGTGGCTTAAAACAACGTGAATTTATCATTTTACGGTTCAGGAGTTCAGACCCCTGAAGTGGGTCTTGCTGGGCTAAAGTCAAGGTGGTGGCAGGGCTTCATTCTTTCTTCAGGCTCTAGGGGACAATCCATTTCCTTGCCTTCTCCAGCTTTTAGAAGCTTCCTGTGTTCCTTGGCTCGTGGTCCCTCCACGCTCCAAGCCAGCGATGGCCAACTGTGTCTTTCTTAGGCTGATCACAGACCCATGCTCCTGTGGTCACATCTCCTCTTCTGACCCTGACTTTCCGCCTACCTCTTTCCTTACATCACCCTCCTGTCGAGACTGGGCCCACCCAGATAATCCAGGACTCTCCCATCTCAATATCCTGAACTTAATCACACCTGCGGAGTCTTTTTTGCCATGTCAGGTAACAGATTCATGAGTTGCAAGCCTGTGATGTAGACAGCTCTGGGGGCCTTATTCTGCCTGCCACATGTCACGTGTGATGATGAGGTTTTTATTCTCAATCTGTAATTCTAATTCTCCTGACTTTCTACTCCCCTGACTTCCACCCCTGGGTCTGTAAGTCAGGTGCTGGGGTCCCTTGCAGTGAGATAACCGGCAGCCGGTTCCCACCTACCCACCCACACCTCATTCCTGGTAGGTAATCAGCAATGCACCTTTTTAAGAGGATCAGCTGAGGCAGAAGATGAGGGTTGCCAGATTTAGGAAATAAAAATCCTGGATGCCCAGTTAAATTGAAATTTCAGATAAAGAACTGTTATTTTACTGTGTTTCCCAAATATTGCATACTGTGCTTAGCAGTTGTTTATCTGAAAGTCAAATTTAACTGGACCTCCTGAATTTTTATGGCAGCCCAGATGGAGGTGTCAGTTAGGACGATGGCTTATAAGGGACAGAGTGATGGCCCTTTCCTGCTCTAAGTAACCATGGTCACTGGCTCCATTTGCTGGTTAGAAGGTGCCACTTTCTCCCTCCTCCATGTGTAACATGCAGCCAGCATTCACCACATCATGTGTCAGCGCCATGCCGGGGCTGGGGACACTGAGGAAAGCACGCCGTGGTTGTCCTCAAGGGCTCACGGTGGTGAAAGAACAGAAACAAACAGGCGATGACATCGCTGAGCGGGAGTGCGGGCCTCGGTGGAGGCTGTGGGACTCCCAGGCTACTCGATGTCCTCCTTCAAGGGTATTTCAATTTGCAGACATCTTTTTAGATGCCTGGGAAGGAGTTAACTGAGGCTCACCTGTACCAACTGAGTGCACAGACTTAGCCTGACATCTTTATGTCAAGGAGGACTGCAGAGAAGTGTGTTTAGAAAAGGAAAAATATATAACATTGAACTTGACCCTGAATCTTGAGGGACAAACAGGACTAGCAGAATCCCCATCTAGACCTATGATAGGGAAAGACATCCACGGGGTGCTGACCATGTGCCAGAGACTGCGTTGGTCTTCTCACTTGCCAGAACAATCCCTGGGTGGGCATTATTCTTGTCCCCATTTTAAAACAGAGGAAACTGCAGTCCTGAAGTGGCAGAGTTAGAACTAGAACTGGATCTGTAGGATTCAATAGTCCACCCTCTTTCCACTAAGGAGACCCAAAAGCCACAGGAAAGGAAAGTGAAGGGGCTGGAATTTTTCCTGAGTGTCTGTGATTTGATTCTGACACTAGGCACCCTCCTGCCTTCTTGACACCACAGGGGTGTGGGAATAAGGGCCCTGGATCTGGCATCTGAAGTCCTGGGGGCCAGTCCTGCACTCCTCACTAGCGATCCGCTCTCTGACAGGTCGGCTTTCCTTCCTGAGACCAGGTCGTACCTGCTTTGTTCTCCACTGTACTCCCAGTGCCTGGCACACGGTGGGCTCAGCAAATATTAATATTTATTGAGCAGTGAATGAATGGATGGGTGGATGAATGAATGGGGCTCAGTTTCCCCACTGGTGGACTGGGGGTCCTGCTACCTGCTCTGCCTACCTTGCGGGGCTCTCCTGAAGGAGTGAGGTGAGAGACCACCATCTCAGGGAGCCCCATCCAACAGATGTAGGCATCGAGGCACAAATGACAGCTGCATGTGCAATCTTAAATTTTCTAGAAGCCACCTTACAAAAGAAAAGAAATAGGTAAAATTAATTTTAATGATATATTTTATTTAACCTAACATATGCAAAACAATATCATTTAATATGTAATCAATACATAACAATATTAATGACATTTTTCATACTAAGTGTTGGAAATTCTGTGAGTGTTTTATACTCAGGGCACATCTCACGTGCTAGGGAGCCACATGCGCTGGGGCTGCTGCGTCAGACGGTGCCGGTCTAGAGACCGGGGATGGTCAGCTTCCGTAGCCCAGCCTCATTCTGGCAAGGCCATCAGTAAGATGTCCTGAGAACACAGTGCCCACCGCGCGTGTCAGGACTTCCCCAGTGAAAGAGGGTGGAGGAGAAGCTACGGAAGCCCTGCAGAAGAGTTGGCACAAGCCAAAGAAGCTCTTGCCTTGATGCCAGTTGGCAGGAGGCTCTGCACAGGGCCCAGCTGGCGCCTGGTGCTGGCCAGGGCGCCCGTTGGCCTCTGCACCCTGTCCTGGTGCCAGATGGCAGCTCCTCTCGGAGCCTGCTGGCCGGCAGCAAGCAGAGCACCTTACATTCCTGGCTGCTTTGAGAGACGCCAGCAACATCCAAGGGCTGGTGGGGCCATTTTGGTCCCACACCCTCCACGTAACGCGTGTAAGGATTCCCACCTTGACCGTGACATCCCATCCCACTGTCCCAGACATGATGGGCCACCCTGCGGGGTGTGCTGGGGGACTGGCTTCCTTCAAGGTATTTCTTCACAGCCTAGGAATGTGCCTGCCTTCCCTTCCCTTCGTTCTCTCTGAAACAATTTTAGGGATCCTGCTTGAGCCGTCTCATGACCTAACCACAGAATGGTTCCTTCCTTCACCGCTACCACCTGGAGGATGAGAAGCCAGGGCTCCCACTGTGCTAGGCTGAGCCCTGGTTCCAGCCTCTTCTCCTACTCCCCACGTGCTCCCAGATTCTTCTGGGAGGCTTGGCTTGGCCCCTGCAGCCCAGAGCAAGCACCAGCCAGTGGGCTTGGAGCAGAGGCTGCTGTACTGCAGTGTGGCAGCAATGTGGGCAGAGCCGGAGCACATCCACGCCATCCATCCACACTGGGCCAGGGTTGTAGTTGGCCAAACATCCCATGGCTCTCGCTGGAGAGAGCTCAAGTGTAAAAGTATAACTTTCACCCACCTTCCTGGGTCAAACAAACACTTCTAGTCCTTGGAGGAATTATATTCCGCTTGCTCTGGGCCTGAGTCCATTCCACTGGCCCCTCTCACTCCACCTCACTAAGATGGCACCAAGATGGCTCCTCTCGGGGCCCCTCCTTCTTGCCCCCAAGCAGGGGGCAGGGGGAGCCTCTGATACCCCCTGCCTTGGTCCTTTGCCAGTCTTCGTCTCCCCTGATGGGCTTATCCCTCAGTTTCCTCCTGGCTTCTCCCTGGGACCACCCCCAGGGCCTCAAATCTACCGTGCCGCCTCCTGCCCACCCAGTCTTCCTTCGCTGGCCCAGCCTTGAGGCGTTTCTTTCTTTCTGTTCTTGCCTCGTCTCCCGCCCCTACTCGGGCCTGCACTACTCCGCCCCTGCCCGGCCAATCTCATCCTTCTCATCACCCCCATCACCGTGTCTCTCTGCCCACTGGCATTTCAAAAGCGACTCCACTGTTGTCTGTCACGATAGCTCCTGTGTATAGACAGACTATGTTGGGCAATTCACATGCATCGTTTTTAATCACCACAGCCTAAAAGCAAGTATTGTTCTCATTTTAAAACAGGAGGGAGGCTCAGAGAGGTCAGCTCCCTGGCAGTGACCCAATTGGTTGGGGGAAGATTCACTGGTGGATCCAACCCAGGTCTAACTCACTCTAAAGCCTGGACTCTTCCCACCACTCTTTACAATTGATTTTCTTCCTTCTGTATTTTCTAGCAAATGGCTAAGAAAGCGCTTTGCATATTGTGAGGCGATGAACAAATAATTGCATTATTGTTAGGGTTTTTGCATACTTAATACTTGCGTTGATTTGAGGCCATGGGCAACTTCATCTCCCTGCCTGGAGCATCTCTACTGAACCCAGTTACCCCTGGCGACCAATTCATTTATTTAAGCCTTTGTTGATCCCAAGAATATGTCCCTCCTAGAGTTCCCTAAGTTTGCTGTCCACCATGTGAAATGACGAGGTATTTACAGACCATCCTTCCCCCAGTGAAGAGCAAACAGGTTGATGAGGAATTTGTGCATCGCAGACAAGGATTGGAAGGAAATGGGCGGATCTGAGTCAGAAACGGGCAGAGTAGAGGGAGACGTGAAAAATGGAGGCTTTGCGTTTTCTGTAGGGCCAACAGGTTGGAAGTTGCAAGGATTCAGACTTTTGACCCAAGAAATACCTTTGAAAAGTAGTGAGAGCCTTGTCTCTGGGAGTTTTCAAGCAGGGTCTGAAAAGCCATCTCTTAGGAATGTGATAAAAAGCATCCCTGCCTGGGGCGGCAAGACTGGGTCTCTGTGCAGGTCCTGACCAAGCCCTGGATGTCCTGATCTCTCCTGTGTGTGCTGTGTTCCTTCGGGCTTTGGTGAACCGTCCATACTTGCTCTGTTCCTACCTCCCGTGGGGCTACGGGCCAGTGCTGCCCTTCTCACCCCCGTCCCATCCTTTCTTCTTCCTAGATTGGACTTTTGGGAAACAGATGTGTCAGTGTCTAGGTGTCCTTTCTCTAGACTCCTCTAGGTCTGCTAGGCCACACCTGCACGATCTCTGTCAGGGACAGCTGTACCGTGGCTTGGCAACAGACAATGATGTTTTCCCTTTTATTTCTGATACTCTTCTTAGAGATGCCCAACGCTAGGGTTTTCCTTTCCTTCAGTGGCATATGGGCTGATGTGTCCGGGGAGAGTCTCCAATGACGCCCATGCTTTTCCTCTGGACAGCACCCATGGCATCCTATGTGCCATTATTTGATTGCTCCAAATGCATCACTAGACACTTGCAGGCATCAAATCTCATGGAGCACCGCCCCACCCCCACCCCGCCCCGCTAACTCAGCCTTGTCCTGGGCTCTCCCACCGTTCCTCCCAGGAGCATAGGCTGACCGCAGGGCCCAGTGTTTTCTGTAACCTTGAAGAGCTCCCTGTGCACACCTCTTAAGGGTATTTATAAAAATGCTAAATAACAGATTCTGGCTCTAATATCTAAAGAATACTTACACATCTTTATCTAGCAATGTGTCCTTTTGTCTTTGCCCTTTCTTTAATGTCTCTGAGAAGTTGCACATTTATGGGAGAAAAATCCCCAATTCCATGGCATTAAAATGGATGAAGTCTTTGGTATGGAACCTTGGAACCTTGTGAGATTTTTCAAGACCTCAGATGAACACTGCTGGCTGAACAGCTCAAAGAATTCAATTCCCCGGGCCTGAGGCCCCCAGGAGCAGCCCTGCTCTGGCTAACAAGGTCTCCTGCCTTGGGCTGTCAGGGTCCTGCCCTTCTCTGTAGCTGCTGCCAGTTCGTCAGCTGTAGACATGGGGCTCCTTGGGAAGTGGCCACCAGGAGTCACTCTTGTTCTTAGAGCACACGAGCTGGGGACCCTGGGATGTGGAGGCCTCGGGAACAGACCAGGCAGCTTTGTGACGATTTGACCGTGGTCACCTCCCCAACAGAGGTGGATGAGTGTTCCTGGCCAGACCACGGCGGGTGTGAGCATCGCTGTGTGAACACGCTGGGCAGCTACAAGTGCACCTGTGACCCAGGCTACGAACTGGCTACTGATAAGAAGACGTGTGAAGGTTGGTGTGGGACCCGCCTTGCTGGAGTGAGAGGGGACGGGGACGTGGGGCAGAGAGGGGGCAGCAGCTGGCTGGAAAGGAACAAGGAGCAGAAGTGGCGAAAGATCCACCCACCTCCCAGAGGGAGAAACAACTTGATAACTGTCATGAATGTGAGCAAACTGCCAAAATTGCATGGACTCTGCCCTAGAAACTGCAATCAGGGTCATGATCTATCTTCTGTGATGGTGTAAAATTTACATGATTATCAAGGTAGAAAATAAAAGCAAGGAAAACTGTGAGCACTTTGGTGTGACTCAGCTGATAGCACACTTTGTTCATTGCATTTCTACCTGCCTTGTTTTCCTTGCCCACCTGCATGAATCTGCTCGTCCCTGCAAGCCAGGGACAGCGCATAGCTTTCTGCAAACATTTCTACTTCTCCTTTGGTCCGAGTCACAGCCATGCCACTGGGTGGCAGGAAAGCACAAAGGCATCGACGTTATTTTAAACATCAGTAAAGACTGATCCCCAATATCATCCCTCCAAATCTTCAGTTGAAGCTATTAGACTAGAATAAAGGACACAGATTGTCTAATGTTTTTTGTTGTTGCTATTACAGAACAGCAGGGCTCATTGCTGCTTGTGGGAAATTGCAGCCACTTGGAACTAAAACCAAATGCATTTTGTTTCTGTTCCCCCCCGTGCAGTGGCCTGTGGCGGTTTCATTACCAAGCTGAATGGAACCATCACCAGCCCTGGGTGGCCAAAGGAGTATCCCATGAACAAAAACTGTGTCTGGCAGGTGGTGGCCCCCGTTCAGTACCAGATCTCCCTCCAGTTTGAAGTGTTTGAGCTGGAAGGCAATGACGTATGTTTCTGCGCTCTAATTGGCTGGGGACTGTGTGGAGATGTGACTGAGAGCTGGGAAGTGGTGAGGGGCTCAGCAGGCAGGGAGGTGGCTTGTGTTGGAACTGGCGCTTCCGAGAGTCGCAGGACCTTGGCTGGGAAGACTCTGCGGGGACGTTTTGTCTAGTCGTTTCAGCTGCACATCCTCTGCAGCTAGAGCACCTACAGCCCTCTTGTCACTGATAAATCCACGGAGAATCGGGACGAGAGTGGAGGAGGCAGGTGTTGGGCTGGGAGGTGGCCAGGACTGGTATGTGCCCTGGGGTGTAAATCCAGGGTTGGCGTCCTGCTGACAGAAATGGAGGGGTGAGGACCGGCTAGGGACAGGGATGCTGCAGACGGCCTGTTCCCTCTCTCGGGCAGTGGTCATGGATGACCCAGTCAGGCGAGGCCCAGGCAGCACCCTGCAGCCGGAGTGCTAGTCACGCATGCCTCCACCTGCACCCTGGTCTGGCAGGACCCTGGGACACACAGGTCCTTCTCCGCACCCCTCCTGTCCCCGCTGAGCTCTGGCCTGGCTCTGAGCTAACCAGTCTGGCCTCTCGGGTACTGAAAAGAGACCCCGATGCCAATGACCCCAATGCCCAGAGGCCCCAGTGCCAATGAGGGGCTCACCCCAAAATGAATATTACACAGAAAAAACAAACCTTCAAAGCAATTGATCAGACCACCTAGCAGTTAAGGTCTTTTTGAGAAAAATCATTGCTACAGCAGGGAGCGTGGATTCTAGTCCTGGCTCCACCACTGCTGAGCTGTGTAACTTCAGACAGATGACTCGCCCCTTCCGAGCTTGTTTCTCTGCATGAACATGTGATGGAGCTGGTTATATCAGTGGCTTGCAAACCTTTCCTCCTTTCCTCCTCCCCTTTCTCCTCCCTGCTCCTCTTCGCCTGTTTTTCTTCTTATTCTAGCAGTGGGGCCCTTTCTTCAAGCAAAAGTTCATGTAAGCCCAATATATAAAATAAATAAAAGCCGGGCTACAGAGTTATGGGAATGCAGGTTTTGGAGCCCAGCTTGGAAGGTCAGGGCCCCTCTGAAGTGCAGTGTAACTAGCAGAGGAGTAAGAGTCAGGGCACCTGCCACCCGGCAGGGTGCAACTTGCAGGAAGGGGTACAGTTTGCAGGAAGGGTGTACAGCTTGCAGGAAGGGGTGCAGCTCTCAGGAAGGGGTGCAGCTCTCAGGAAGGGATGCAGCTCTCAGGAAGGGGTGCAGCAGTGCGTTGGGGGATCTGGGGTAGGGATGGGGGCCCCGGGCCGCTCTCCACTGCGCCCCCTTGCAGGTCTGTAAATACGACTTCGTGGAGGTGCGCAGCGGCCTGTCCCCTGACGCCAGCCTGCACGGCAAGTTCTGTGGCTCCGGGACGCCCGAGGTCATCACCTCTCAGAGCAACAACATGCGCGTGGAGTTCAAGTCGGACAACACCGTCTCCAAACGCGGCTTCAGGGCCCACTTCTTCTCAGGTACGGGGGTTCGGAGGTGAAGCCCGTGCAGTGTGGGCTCCCTTGGCTCCGTCTGCCCGCTCCCCTCCCGGCGTGGCTGCCTTGGAGGGACTTGCCTACATCCAGGGGGTTTTTATTAGTAGCTGTGTTCGTTTTCTTGGCGCCGTAACAAATGATCACAAACTGGTTGGCTTAAACAGCAGAATCTTAATTCTCTAGCAGTTCCGGGGGGCCAAAAGTCTGAAATCCGGGTGTGGGCAGGGCCGCGCTCCCTTGCCTTTTCCGGCAATCCTGGCATTTCTTGGCTTGTAGCTGCGCCGCTCCCGTCTCTGCCTCCATCTTCACGTGCCCTTCGTCCCGGTGCCTCTCTGTGTCCTGTCCCCTTATAAGGATTCCAGACGTTGGAATTAGGGCTGACTCTAAATCCAGGATGATTCCATCTCAAGATCTTTTACACTTCTGCAAAGACCTTATTTCCAAGTAAGATCACACTCTGAGGTTCCAGGCGAACATGAGTTTGGGGCAGACGCTATTCGACCCTGCACAGCCACACACGGGCCCTGGTTCTCAAACTGGGGGCCTTGAGCTGTCAGGGCCAGCGCAGCAGCAGAAGGAAGCAGCCTTTCTCCTGGGCTGGCGTCTGATGCTGGGCGCTGCCTCCCTGCTGTCCTGCCGGGCACTTTTCCTCTGCAGGCGCCTGTGCTCAGGTCACCCCCGACCCCCCGCTGCCGCCTGTGCCATCGCCCTGCACCCCCACCTCGTTCTCTCTTCACACGCACGGCCGCGGGGCTCCCGCTGCCTGGAACGCCCTTCATCCTCCCCGCTTAGAAAGCTCCTACTTTGACTGGAAGGCCCCAGATGCCACTCTCTGGAGCTTTCCCTGGTTTCCTCTCGCCCTCTATCTTAGCCTGTCAAGTGCTGCTGTAACAGAGTCCCACAGACTGGGTCATGGGCAATGAACAGAAATGTATTTGGCTCATGGGGCCAGAAGCTGGGAAGTCCATGATGGAGGCGCCACATAGGGTGAGGGCCTTCGTGCCGTGTCACAACAAGGTGGGAGGCATCACACGGGCGACAGAGAAAGGGAGGGAGCCAGACTCTTCCTTTGCAAGGACCCCACTCCAGAGATAATGACCCAGTCACCTCCTGAAGGCCCCACCTCTCAACACCATTGCGTAGAGGATTAAGTTTCCGACACATGAACTTTGGGGACACATTCAAACCACAGCACCCACTTAGCGCAGTAACTGTTCTTCCATCGGAGTCCCGCAGCCCTGTCTACCTCCCGTCAGGGCTCTCGTCACCAGGCCGGCTCCGTGAGTGTGTGGCCTGTGTCGCAGCACAGGGACTGCCCCCAGAAGGGCCTATGCTTGGTTTAAGGGTCAGCTCTGTTGTTGTCTTAAATTCCATAATAATTTTTTAATGAGTGACCCCATGTTCATCTTACATGGGCCCTGCAAATTACGCAGCAGGTCCTGCCTGTCACGTCGTATTAGAGTGTGAACTGTCTAACTGTAATTTGGTTACCTTTATATTCTCAGTGCTTAGCATAGAAACAACCCAATTATTTTTTATTTTATTTTATAGATACCCAGAGTTCTGTCTCTGTGATTTTTTTGCAGTCTCTCATTGAAAAGTTGTGCTTCGTTGTGTTTCGTTTTGCGTGCCTGCTGTGGGCACAGCACAGTTCTAGCTCAGAGAGGCTGCCGGGGAAGTGCCCCAGCTCTGGATGAGCTTGCACCGGGCTTGGGAGGCCAGGGACACACCCTGCTAAGTCCCCGCCTGGGGCACTGCGGGCCAGGCCAGTGCAACAGGGGTGGACGTTTGGAGAAGAGGGAAGCCCACGGTTGCCTGGAGCAGTGGGTAAAGCCCTTCCCATCTGCATGGTGGTCTGAGCCAGGTCTTAAGGATGGGAAGGCGTGGAGGTGGAGACAGGATGGCTAGAGATAAGGCCGTGAGGTCCCAAGAAGGGGAGGCAGTGTGACCACGGGGTTGGGGTCTCTAGTGAGCACGGAGAGTTGAGAACAGCCTGCATGGAGCCAAGACCCGCGCTGGGAAGCCCAGGGTGCGAGATGGGCCGCGCCACTTCTAGTTCTGAAGGGCCCTGAATGCGGGGCTGAAGAGTCTGGACCTGATGGGACAGGAAGTGGGACCGTTTGCAGGTTCCTGAGCAGGGGAGGCCTAAAAGTTCATCTGACAAAGCCAGGCCAGGCGTGTGGAGCCGGGAGGGCCAGGGGAGCAGGGCGGGGCGGGAGCCTCCTCAGAGGAGGGGGTGCGAGGGCTGGAGGCAGGGGCAGCCTCCACGTTTGCACCGGGCGGAAGGGCGGGGCGAGGGTCTGCGGCCATCTGCAGAGGGACTGCGGAGGAGGGCGGGGGAGAAGCGCTTCTGTGCTGGCGCAGCAGGCAGCGTCCTCGCCTCTGCATTCTTTAAGCGTTCTGGAAGGGCTCGTAGTTGTCCTCCTGAAATAACGGATGAGGCTAAAATACAGTGTTCAAGGAGGCATTAACCACGGTGGGCGAGAGGGTGTAGGGAGCGGAGGGAGACAGGACTGACCCCTGAGGTCGTTCGGTGGGGCGGAGGCGGGGGGAGGTCGATCCTTGGTTACTGCGGGAACAGCTGGCCGAGGAGAGGGCTGCACACCATGCCAGCCGGAGCCACAGGACCGACAACAGGAGCCAATGCTTGAGTTCGCGCATCATGGTAGTTATAAAAGCTGACTACGGGCTGGGCACCGTTCTGAGCGCTTTCCCTGCACCGATTCATTTACTCCTCCCAACAACGCTATGAGGTAAGGATACCACACTGTCCCCATTTTACAGGGGAGGCAACGGAGGCACATCAGCTGGCAGTGGTAGCGTAGGGCTAGTCCTCGTGGTCTGGCCCGTGGCCCATGCAATTACCTACCCCACTCCCAGGAGGTGGCGTAGAGTTGCAGGGCATGAGCCCAGGCCTCCGGGTCGGCCACACAGGCCTCTTGCTCACTGAGGGAGCATTGCCATTCTCAGCCTCAGTTTCCTTACCTGTAAAGTGGGCATAACGGCACCTGCCTCCTAAGGTTGGGTGAAAACTAACTTGGATAATGTATAAAAAGCGCTTGGGGCAGTGCCCATCCCATAGTATATACTCAGTAAGTGGCAGTTATTTTTATTATTGTTACTATTGTTATTAACGTTAGCTGATCCTTCAGGGAGCTCCTTGTTTGGGCAGGGAGCAGGGCAGAGAACATACATACATTAGAGTGCTTTAGGAGCATGGCGCAGTCGACACATACCGGGGCCAAGTGATACCCAACAAAGCTGAGGTGAAGACTCCCGCCAACCCCCAGCAAGGGGTAATCAGGGCAGGGTGGCAATCAGGGAGCCTCCCTGGAGGAGGCCACTTCTGAGCGGGGTTCTGAGCTGTGAGGGACATGCTCGAGTTGGCGCTTCCTCTTAGGACAGTCCGTTGATCTCCCTAGACAAGGATGAGTGTGCCGAGGACAACGGTGGGTGTCAGCACGAGTGCATCAACACGTTTGGGAGCTACCTGTGCCGCTGCAGGAATGGCTACCGGCTCCACGACAACGGGCGCGACTGTAAAGAGGGTGAGGCTGCACCCCTGCGGGGCTGCCCTGGCCCCACACCCCACGTGGGCATGTGCTCGTGCACGCGTGCATCAGGGCAGGTTGGGTGGGGAGCTCTGTCACCAGCTGCCGCAGGCTGCCACTGGCTGCTGAGCTAGGAACCCTGAGCAGGGAAGCTCAGCACCTGGTCTCCTCCTCTGGGGACTCCCTCTGGCCCCCCTGCTGGACAGCACTTTCCCAAGTAGCCCACTCCTTTCAGAGGCACGTGGGGGATCTCGGGGGTTCCAGGTTGAGTTATTATTGCAAAGTGGTTAAGCCTGCAAGCTCTGGGATCAGACTGCCTAGGTCTAAATCCTGCTTCTGCCATTCATGATCATGAGCTGTGTGACCTTGGTCAAGTTTCTTAACCTCTCTGAGTCTCAGTTTCCTCTTCTGTTAAAAAAGAAGCTATACCTCCTTCTGCAAGTTTTTGTGGGGATTAAAAGAATGCCTAGAAAGTATTTCAGACAGTCTGACACATATTATGTGCTGAAATGTCAATACAGATCAGCCAACCTGCATATTGTTTACTATATGCAGGTCTCATAGTAAAATAAATTTGGGGGAAACTTTGCTCCCTTCTCCATTCACTACTAGTTCTTCAGAGCCAATTGGCTTTTAATGGCCATTTTGGTAAAACCTTCCCTCTGTTCTTACCCTGACCAGGGAAGGCCGAGCATCTGTGATAGACACACAGGCCTCCAGGCCTTGGCCCCAGCCAGGGAGCCCTGCAAAGGAATCAAGGGTAGGGGAAGATGTGAAGATACCCCCCCTCTGGGATAAACAGTTCGGAGTTAGGAGATTCGTCCGAGCGCTGGTCATTATAGAGTTCAACGTGCTTCCTAATCAGTTACAGCGCCGGCCTCAAAGCCAGGCAGTTCTGTTACGTGTATAGTCCTGGCTCCACCCCTTACCAGCGAGGCACTTACCCTCTCGAAACCCATTTTCTTATTTGGAAAGTGGGAAGGACTAAACAAGAGGATGCATGGAAAATACCGACCACAGCACCCAACACAGAGGAAGATAGATGCCAACCGTTGCCCAAGACGCTGGGCACCGGGCAAGTCATGGGGCCACTCCTGGCTAATAGCACTGCAACCAGGACAAGCTTGGCAGACGCCAGATGAAACTGTTTTGAAAAACTAGAGGAAGCGTGTAGACAGAAGGCACAGTGATGAAGGAGACCTCTGTCAGCCAGCATGGCCCGAGCCCTTGCCACGGCCTGGCACTCGCTACGCCTTTCCCATGCACCATCTCATTTAATCCACACATGGCCCCGACAAGGGGGGCGCCCTTTTACAAATAAGGACACTAAAGCTTACATGAGTGCCCAAAGTCACACAGATTGTAGGTAGTGGAACGAGGACTTGAACTGAGGTCCATCCAACCCCGGGGCCTGTGCTCTTCACCTAGTACCAACTTTACCATATTCGCAGTGATGACCATGATGTGAATAGTAATAATAGTAAGAAAAATGACAGCCAGCAAGGCAGGAAAGCCAGTTCAGATAAACCTCCTTGAACATCTCTGTGCCGGGGGACACTTGTTTCAGGCTGACCCTGCCCCCACATTTGGTAATGACCCTGAGACAGTTCAGAGAGGGGGAGGAGATGCCCCTATCATGCCTTTGGTGCTGCCTGCAGTGAATTATTAATACTTCTCTCTCTCTCTCTCTCTCTCTCTGTGCCTCCCGTCACCCCCAGCTGGCTGTGCACACAAGATCAGCAGTACAGAGGGGACCCTGGAGAGCCCCAACTGGCCTGACAAATACCCCAGCCGGAGGGAGTGTACCTGGAACATCTCTTCCACCGCGGGCCACAGGGTGAAACTCGTGAGTCATTTTTGTAGTTTGTTAAGAACATGGGCTTTGAGTTTCTGCTCTGTCAATTCCTAGCTCTGAAACCTGAAGGAAGTTACTCGACTTTTCCAGGTCTGGGTTTCATTAGCAGAAAACGAGGAAGCCCATTTTGCTAATGAAGCCCACCCCATGGGCCGTTGTGCAGATTAAAAGAGCGAATGCACAAAAGCTCTAGAAATGACACCTGTTCACGGTGGGACCAGGATGAGAGAGAATCCACCACACAGATCTGCAGCACCGTTTGAGATTCAGTTGTTTCCAGTTTTAATTTTTTAGAAGACAATTCATTCTCAAGATTAAAACAAATGTAACCAGTATAGAAAGTTCAACAGTGGAAATCAAAACCCCAGATCCCTCACTCCCACTCTAGAAAGGACCACTTTGAACATTCTGTGGTGAATCCTTCCAGAAATTTTCTATGTACATGCAATCATGAATGTATATGCATGGGGAAAATATATGTCTTTTTCTTACTCAGACTACTCTAATGGAATCTTATCATTCATATTCTTTTACAACTTGTGTTTTTTTCTATTAATAATAGGAGACTAAGTTCTTTATGCTAATTCTCTCTTGAATTAAAAAACATTTTTTCCAAGCCTTTATGTAAAGTCGGGTATGTGATGTGTGGTCGTACACCACGCTCCGTTATTTCAAAGGAGAAATGAGTCTCTTAAATACGTCTCATTTCTCAGCCCCCAGGGTCTCCCAGGTCCAGGAGAATAAAACAAACCCTGTCGCCGGTTGGAGGATTTGTTGTACTCCAGACAGACAAACATTTTTTAAAATGGGTCGTTCTGATCGCAGATGAGTAGGATTGGCTCTGCGGATTATGGACCAATCATTCAGGGAGGATGGAAGAGAACAAAGAAGGGGAACGCGAGGATGCATAGAGGATGGGGCGGGGACTTGTGGGGTGTTTGTTGGTGACAGCCACGAGTGAGGAGCATAGGAAGGTGCAGAGACTCCTGGGCATCGAGGGGTGGGGAAGACAGGGCCCCTGACCGCAGCGGGCGCCTCGTATGCATGGGCTGCCCCCGGGGGAATTGCAGCTCTGCTAGGAGCTGCTGTCCTGGGTCAGTGGGAACAGCCTTGAACCTGGGTGCAGGTGAATCAGTGCGTTCAGGAGAGGCACTCCTTCTCCAAGACTGCCACCTGCTGGACTGTGCTCGCAATGGCAACGTAAGTCCCCGAGGACCGGGAGGGAGTGGCGCCCTGGGGGCCGGAGCGCACAACCCGCACAAGGGGAAGGTGCGTACACAGACGTGTTAGTTTCTAAAAGACGTTTCTTTGGGAAGTGGACGGTGGATATATTGATTGTGCTCTGTCTTTTGACTCCCATAGAACGTGAGTTACATATTCAAGAAAGCTGGTGTTTCAATGCGTGGAGACAGCAGCAGGGCTGTCCCATCGCATGGCCCACCCCGTGCTTGCTGTCCCCTTCCTGCTCCTGCCCAGTGTCTCCGCCCACCACTCTGGCCCCAGAGCTCCTTCCTCACAGGCGTGAGAGCTTTGCCCATTGCGGGGTGCTGGGTATCTCCGTGAAAGCCTGCCCTGCCCTGGTCCCTCTGTTTTTTCTCCCACCTCCATCCTGCCCTGCAGCCCCAACCTCCCTCTTTTGAATCGAGACCCCCCCCAACTAATGTCCCCTCTCTCTGCTCTGTCGCTGGGTCCAAGTCTTCATCTACCACTGTCCCCCTCGCCTTGTCCCGTCTCCCTTGCCCCCATGGGCTGCATCAGTCAGTCACCCACCCAGCACCTGAGAAGGCTGCATTCAGGGCTGAAAAGCCTGTGCCCTGAAGCTGGGGAGAGTCCTGGGGCCGGGGGGCAGGGAGCATAACCTGGCGACGGTTAGCAGTGTGGGCAGGAGAAGGCTGGCTGGGGTCAAGTTCAGCGTCACCGTCTCTAGCTGCACGAGCTTGGGCAAGTCAACGGACGTCTGTCTCTAAGACTGACTTTCCTCTTCTGCGCATTGGAAATAATAGCTCTTCTCTCACAGCGTTACCAGAATTAAGTGAGAAAATGCCCATAAATGCTTGGCATGGAAAAAACACTTTACCGACGTCAGCCACCACGAGCATGCGACACAGAGCACAAAGCCGCATCTACGCCGTTTGTGATGAAGGGTCCTTCAGTGGAGGGCTCAGGTTTAGAGCAGGGTCTCTGAGGCCAGAGCAGCTGGGTCACAGCCCAACTCTACCAGTGTGTGACCTTGGGCAAGTCATCGGACATCTCCGTGCCTCAGTTTCCTCAGCTATGAAGTGAGGGTTAGACACATCGCAGGGGTGTGAGGTTTAAATGAGGCAATACTTGTAAGGCACTTAAAATAGTTGCCGGCGCAGAGTGAGCCCTCGGCCGTTGCTGGCTCTTAGTACTAAGCGGGGGAGAGGCAGCGCGATAGGGCGGGAGGAAGACAGACTTGGGCTGTCAAAGCCTGCTCTGCCGAGTAATAGCTGTCAAAATGTCAACAAGCATTCAAACTCTCTGAACTCCCACCGTCTCATCTGGAAAGTGGTCACGGCAGCTGCAGCTGATGTGACCACCGCACGGGGTTGTTTTGGAGACCTGATGTCCCCAAGCGTCATCATGGCCACACGCCCCCTGCACTGCCTCACCCCTTCCTCTCCAGCCCCTGAGAGGGGCCCCGCCCCACCTTACTTTCTGCTCTTCTACCCCCCAGGCCTTTAATGAGTTTGAGATCGAGCAGCACCAGGAATGTGCCTGTGACCACCTGGAAATGTACGACGGGCCCGACAGCCTGGCCCCCATCCTGGGCCGTTTCTGTGGTAGCAAGAAACCAGACCCCATGGTGGCTTCAGGCAGCAGCCTGTTTCTCAAGTTTTATTCGGATGCCTCCGTGCAGAGGAAAGGCTTCCAGGCGGTGCACAGCACAGGTACCTGGGGCCGGGCTCTGGCCTCCCGCTGATGAGCACCTGGACAGGAAAGAGGTGGTGAAGGCAGGGAAGGGGCTGCCTTTTATTCTACTTGAGGGGGAGGGGGAGGGGAGGGAGGAAGGTGTGTGATAAAACGCACCTGTTAAAATGAAACATCAGCAACCACAAGGAGAAGGGCTGTTTTCTTTCTTTCTTTCTTTTGTCATTTCCTCAAATGACAAAATTTGAAGTGGGCAACCCTTCGTTGGTTCCCCATTTCTTTCCTCCCTCCCTTCTTTCCTTTCTTCCTTTTAAAAACGTATTCTGTGTTAGTCTATAAAACCCAGAAGTCTGGGAGCTGAGCGGTGGAGAGCAGCCCTTTTATCCCTCTAAGGGCCAGTTCTGGAAAATGAAAAATGTTTCTGTTCCTTATTATTTTTTCCTCTACTCAAAATGCAAATAGCTCTATTGGGTCCTTCGGAGGAAAATGTATATTCTTTCAACTTATATTATCTACTTTGTTAAACAGAGGAATGTCAGTAAGAAAATTGGCTCTGCTCTTTAGCCATTAAAATGTGACCACCTGGGACTGGAGCTGATGGAACCAAATTTGACCCTTTGATCCTGGCATTAGATTGTGGCTCTTTGGCAGAGCTCATGGCTGCCGAGGCCCACTCTACTTCTGCAAGTTTGAGTGCATGATCATGGGACCCTGGATCCTTTCAGCGGCTCCTTCCCCCAATTTTTTTCCAAGCCGGAACATGTGCATTAGGTCAAACGAAATGGCGACCAGCATCCTCAGGCAGCTTTGCTTGCCCTCGCTGAGCAGAAAACGCTTCGTGGTTTATGGGACCCTCCCAAGCTCCATGTGGAGTCCTAGCTTTCCTCAGAGAAGCTTAAAAGCCATTGACAAGTGATTTCGCCCCCTTGTCCCTGCTGAGACCAGGAACACAGGTGCTCCAGGTGCTATTTCATTGCCACCTGCATCTCAGGAATTCGAAATTTCCCAAAGACAGGCCAGACCCGGAAGAAATTCTAAGCTGGAGCAAACATGGCATCCGAGTGGGTGGCCGGGCAGGTCTGGGGCCGGGCAGGGCCCGGAGAGTTAGGGCCACACAGCACAGAACCCACACCAGGGTAAGCCCTGGGCCCTTGGGGGCCGGCAGCACACTGGGGACAGGCTGTGCAGGAATTTGCCTCCAGAATTTCTGGGGCTTTCGAGACCAGTCTCATTCATCTATTTTATTTAGTGTGAACTCAAGTGGCCAAAACGTAAGATAGTATAGGGCCCAGGCTACTGTCTTAGTAAAAAGCCCAGAAGCAAAGGCTACAGAACATGGGCCCACTGTCTGATGAGCGATCACCTGTGACACCCACAGGAACCTCAGAGGTGGCCTGCAGTCAATACTCTCCAATGCAAGAGCCGGTCAGGCAGACCTGAGGTTTCCAGGGTTGAGCGGGGACCTGCAGTTCTAATGTGCTTCCATCGCCCTCTGCTGGCAGAAATTGTAAATTACAGTAAGTCCGTCAGGCAGGTGTGAGCCCTTCTCAGATGCTGCTGGCACCTCCAGGAGTGAAGGGGTAAAGACCCGGCCACTTCCCAGTGACCAGTCAGGCAAACCATCCATTGGCTCCATGTCTCCATAACTGGAAAAAGAAAAAAAAGGAGGCAGGTCTTGTCAGTAGCATGCTCAGGGATTCCCGGAGGCCTTATGTGGCCCAAGGTGGAAACACGGCACCTTGGCTTGTAACAGCCACTTTGGAGCCCTCCTCCACCCCCCAACCCTCTCATCCCCGCCGCCAGGGATCCCTGACCTCAGAGCCAGGGGCCTCGGTTTACTCCCCTGTAGAATGGGGTGATGAGATTGCCTGGGTTCTCACGCAGGGCACGTACCAGGCTCTGCAGAGAGAGCTGCTGGGATGCAGGTGGGGTGGCCCATGGGTGCTGTGCCGAGGGAGCATCTGGCTTCTCTCTCTGCTCCAGAGTGCGGGGGCAGGCTGAAGGCTGAAGTGCAGACCAAAGAGCTCTATTCCCATGCCCAGTTTGGGGACAACAACTACCCGAGCCAGGCCCGCTGTGACTGGGTGATCGTGGCAGAGGACGGCTACGGAGTGGAGCTGATCTTCCGGACCTTTGAGGTGGAGGAGGAGGCCGAATGCGGCTATGACTACATGGAAGCCTACGACGGCTACGACAGCTCGGCGCCCAGGCTCGGCCGCTTCTGCGGCTCTGGGGTGAGTCCCAGAGAAGCGGAGGGGCAGAGGGGGCCCGAAGCGTGCCGACTCAGAGCACGAGCTGTGGGGTCAGACACACCTGGGGTTGGGTCCCAGCTGCCCCTGCCACTGTGAGCAGCAGCCAGGAGGCCGGTTGTGCTGGATGGATCGGGAACGGGAGAGCTGTGGAGGAGGCAGCCGGGGACCGGTCCATGGGGGCCTCGGGCTGAGGTCAGCTACAGGACGGCACTTTTCCTTTTAGGACTTTCTCCCATTTTTGCAAAGAGTTTTCCCCACTTTAAAGCCACTTTTATTTGGCTTTAAAATTATTATTTAATTATACTTTCGTCTATCCCCTATATTCACTATTCTCTCCCCAAGCAAAACCAATGCCTATAAAAATTATGAATTACTTTCTCACCATAGATGCAATAGTTATGCTCAAGGTCAGCATCGCTTTTCTTATTGTGGCCTCTTCCCTGGGCCACTCCCCGAGGACAGGGCAACCCTGCTTTGTTCACTGTTTCTCCAGCACCTGACATGGGGCCTGGCATGTAGTTGGTGCTCATTGGAAGTAGGTGAACCAGCCAGTACGGTGTCCTGGTCGCTCCCTGGCTGCTCACACTGGGCACTGCCCTCTCCTTTCCTTTGCCTCCAGGGCTGATCACCCAAGCTTCTTTGCTATGGGCCGGATTTGGGGGTCATCGTTTCTCCTTGTACTAAACTGAAACTACAACTGACATTTATATGTCTTTGAATAATTTCCCTTCATCTTCCCTCACCCTTTAAAAAAGTAAGAATGACAAAACGTGACTTAACCAGTACACTGCCTTTGATAAAGTCTTTCGAACTGTGGGGTCTGTGGGGAGGAACCCCTTGGAGAGTTCTGAACAGTGAACTGTGGGGAAGCCTAGTTTTGCTGCAAAACCTTTCGGGCAAATGTAGTAGCTCTATCCCACTTTTTGTCCTCAGACAGGACATAGCCCTGAACAACGGTCTGTGTTTTGGGTCTCCCAGGAGACACATCACGATGAAGACCCTAGAGCTGGGTGATTCATGGTACATACTTTATAGACAAAAGGACCTGAGCTCGGGTCCTGCCTACATGCATGAACTTGAGTCTCAGTGTCCTCAAGTGTAAAATGGAGATGGTACCTTCCTTATGAGGTTTTTGTAAAATTTACATGAGATCCGGAAGTGTTTAGCGCAGTGCCTGGCCCTCCTGTGTGTGCACTTAATAAATAATAGGTTCTATATGAGCTACACATCTAGGATCAGTTTTGGAAAAGCGGGGCCCAGAAAGCTCTCTAGAGCAAAATTTGCAATGCTTTCCTTTGAAAAGGAGCTGGTTGGATGCCCTTCAGAGTCTCTGGGGCCAGGGACACCTCATGGCAACACCAGCTGTGCTATATCCTTGTGCAAGGTCCTGACGCATTCTCATTTTAAACTCCAAGCACAGCTAAAGTCCTTCTGGTTTTCCTTTCTCCTTTCCACAGCCATTAGAAGAAATCTACTCTGCAGGGGATTCCCTAATGATTCGATTCCATACAGATGACACCATCAGCAAGAAAGGCTTTCACGCCCGATACACCAGCACCAAGTTCCAGGATGCCCTGCACATGAAGAAATAATGCTAATGTTCTTGACAGACAGGAACCGAGAATGTTTTTTACACCAATAGCACCTTGCAAAACTGCCCTAAATCAGTGTACAGTATTTTTCTCAAACAAAAACTCAAAAGCCAGTCTCGGAGGTATATATTTGGTTGAAAGTACATAAAAGTTTGGCCAACAAGGAGGAGAGAAAGTTCTTTTGATTCTGGCTATAATGCTATCAGTCGTGGACTTTTCAAGAAGATTAAGGTTCGAAGTCACTGACCGCTCAAGCTATGCTTGTTCATAAACGTTCTCCTTGTCCCTTGCTCCTGTGGGGCAGAAGGCCAGTCCTGGGGTTGGTCATTCCTCTAATCTGGACAGGCTTCCATGGGTGCCTGGCACTGAGACCATGTCCTGGGGACTCAGGCTGTCTTCTGTTTATGTTGGTCTTTGAGGATGAAAGCTTGGCCGTGGCTGATTTGTGACTCAGAGCTTTGGCCAGAATCTTTTGCTTTCTCTCTGCCAGGGACATGTCAAGCTGGAAACCTGAGAGACATCAGGACTAAAAAAGGCATCGTGGTAAGCAGTACTCACGGAGGGAGCTTTGAGTATGAGATCATTGTCATGAAATTAGGAGACCTCAAAGCCATGTCTCTGCATCATTGGCTCTCCTTGTCCCTTTGGGGTTCCCCAACCCTAATTGCATCAGGGGGCAAAGGCATCCACTATGAATTCAGCAGAACGTTTGCTGGTAGGAGTCCCATTTGCTGAGAAGAAAACAACTTGGCTTATCTGGATCTTTCTTTGCTCACTGATTTTATCTGTGCTTGGGATTCCACAGGCTTCCAAGAACATTTCTTCCTCCAGCTTTGGAGCCATTTGCCGTGGCGAACTCCTTGACAACCAATTCAAACTGCATTTGCCAAATGTGCAAAGACATCTCACGAAGGACAAGTTAAGGTCCCTTGTGGGGTGAACACTGTTGAAGATCGGTTAATTATAAGTTATGTAAGAATCATCACTTTGTGGGACAAGTCAATCTGTGACTAGCTTCCTGTAACCAACTGGGTTAAAGGGTGCATTGGTAACTTTGCTCAGATTAACTAGTATTCAATCGCCAACTTGCAATCAGAATTCACAACACTTGGCACTTGTTCTAGAGAAGTGTAGATGATGTTTACATAATTTTAGCACCTCAAGGTATAATTTAAACAGTGAGGTAGTTTTGAATGGCATTTCATTAAGGCATCTATGGGCATTATGAGCTAAAAGCTGTGGTATGTTAGCTTTAAAAGAGTATTTATGTTGGAATAATTTTAAAATAATGTTTACATAACTGTAAGTCCTGTTTGGTTGGTGTTGAACACAGGGCAGCACGTGAGTGTTTTTGGTCAGAGCCAAGATAGCTCCCAAGCACCAGAATTCCTTTGGGATGAATCAACATCCTTTTCGACAAAGTATTTGTAAAAGGTTAAAAGTTATATTTTTCAAAGATCAGAATATGCCACCAGAGGACTTTATCTAATTAAAATGATTGTTGGGAGCAAAAACTAGAATAATACAAAGAAAGGTCAAAAAAATGCATGGAAATATTTTTCCTTAAAACAGAACAAAATTAAAGTATTATAATTAATAATAATATATGTCTGTATATATGTATGTATGTAAAGGATCAGCTGTCAAAGCCTTAATCAATGCAGTGTAACAAACGCCAGCCCTGCTGGTCATAGCTTTACTGTGCGGCTCCCAGGACCAGCGTCCCCTTCCACGCCTCTGCTCCCGCCAAGCTCTGCCCTGGCCTGTCTTGGCCCTGGATTGAGGCCCAGCCCCCACTGTCACGTCGTGGTCAGACCCTGCCCAGGGTGAGCACTGACACGGCAAATGGAGCAGCCTATCTCATGGTTCAGATCTCACCTGCCTATTCCAGCAGATTCCTTCTCTCTGATTTTTGTATTTTCTGAGGTTTTCATTTTGTCTCATCTTGTCTGTCAAAGCTGAAACTGGAATCAGGATACATAAGGTGGTGGTTAAGGGTCATTCTCCAAGGAGATGAAAATTCTGGAGTTTCAACCTGTAAAAGTCTAAATAAGAGTAATCAATTCCATAGAAAAGGGGGAGGGAATCAGAAACACAGTGGGTTCTGCCTCAGCATTGGCTGCCCTCCTGAAACAATGACACTTCTTTTTATCACTTCAGTGTGAACGTTTTTCAAAAGGACACAGTTCAACAGTTGTCACCATACGGCCAATTTGCAACAATGCAACCCTTATGAAAACCTTTATTTAGGCCTTCTGTGAGTGACGTATTCCCAGAAAAGACAAGCTCTGATTCAGCTGAGGCTGGCTGGGCTTCCTCTGGAAGCCCACCCTTCTGGGGATTTGTACATGATGCAGGTTCTGCAAAGACCCTCAAGGCTAGCTTCACAAGAGAAAGACCCAGGCTCCTGCCTTGGCACTTCCAGTTGCTGAGTGACCTGCCTACACATGTCCTCCAGAGGGATGACAGAGGTAGAGGATGGTGGTCCATCCAGCCTGCTTTGTCCTTTAGTTAGGTGCCAGGCCTTGAGGATGACACAGAGCTGCAAGACTGGCTTCAGTTCAGGGAACTGTCTTAGGACAAACCATCTGATGAAGAATTTGGGGTCCAGCCTGGTCCACTTCTAGTGTAATCTGGCCCAGCAGAAGTTAGAAGCTGGATCACAGGGCAGGGTAAAATCTGGAATTAACTGTAGCCAGTAGAATTTCTGCAAACAGAGAAAGTGAGGCTGTTCGCTAATTCACTATTCCCTCTATTTTCCTCTAAGGTAAAGTTTCCCTCTACTTCTATTTCACTATTTCCCTCTAAAGTTTCATATTACTCACCAATTGCTCTGCCTGTTTAAATAATTTGTAAAATCTTGCTAACTAGCAGATTCCCGTTGGGATTTTCCATTGATCACGTCCATTTGATAACTGTCAAATAATTCTTGATGTTGTTAGTGTTCAGTTTGTGAATAAATGTTCCCTTGGCTTCAGCAGGTGTTTTTACAGTTGTAAACTGAACTTCTGAACAGTAATCCCAAATGCCTAAATGGTTCCTTTTAAAAAAAAGAAACACTATTTATGTTATCTATAAATATATGGGTATTTTTTATTTTGTGTAATTTTACATTTCGTGAAATGCTGTCAGTTTCAAAGAGACCATGGAGAGCAGCTAACATATGTCTCTGTCTAGAAAGGATGGTTTCATTAAAGAATGTGGATTTATGGATGTGTTCTGGGTTTGTATTACTAGTTCAAATAAGATGGGGTCCTCTTGGTGATCATTTTTTCCAACACCACAAGAGCTTGGGGAGGAGACTAAGAGGGAGCCCTTCTCTATGGCCTTATTCTCTCTGGTGAGTGCCCAAGTGCCTAGATCCAGAACAGAGTTCAACACTGGACCCAGAAAGTCATGAGCAAAGCTAAAGATGGCTTTTAAACACATCCCCTTCCTTGAACCAAAACAAGCTGGAAATCTGACAACCTAATTGTGTGAAGACAGCTGCTGCTGCGATAGTTCCAGATGAGGCAGTCATCTTTCATCTGCCCCCCAGCTCCCCATCCACCCCTCCCCACCCGGCCATGCCGTGCACCTGAGGACTACATCTGACATGCAAGACCAAAGGGGACAGCTCCCACTAGGTGGCCCCCTCTCTGTGTGCCCCGGCAGCCCCTCCTTCCATTTGCCACTTCAGGCCTAGGGGTGGTAATGACAAGCTACTGATCTAACCCTGGGGTACTACACGTCCTCCAAGAGGGACCTTTATAAGTAGTCCCTTCAATAAACCCTTCTCAAATACAGTAAATTGAGTACATCACTTGACACCTGCAGGGATCCTGACTGACACAGGGTCATTTCTAACACAAGGACAGGGACTCCATCTGATAAAGGAAACCCTGTTCAGGTTGACTAGATGAAGAGGCTTTGGGGAATGTTTGGAATTTTGTGAATTATATTACAGAAGGGTAATATAGGACCATGCTTTTACAGACACTCAGATTGGTCTCAATGCAAAATCCTTTAACACATGCCATTATTTTGTGTTACATGTAGAATCTCAATATTTAATGATTTGTCCGCCCATTTGCAGTCACCAGTAATATATATATGTATACAGCTAGCTAGCCATAGATCCCAGCCAAGGTTCATCTTCTGGACTCAGTGATGAGTCCCAGTGGTGCCAGGGGATGAATGCTGGCATATCAGTCAGGATAGCCGAGCTTATGCTGCAACGACAAGCAATTCCCAAATCTCAGGGGCTTTATGTAAGAAAGATAACTTCTTGTCCACACTGCATGTTCATTTCTGGTTATCTGGAAGCTCTTCCACGTTATCCTCAGTCAGGCCTGCCTGATGGAGCAGCACTGTCGGAGCATTGCTGGATTTTATGGCAGAAGGAAAGAGAGGGTGACAAATCACACACTGGCTCTTAAAACTAGCTGGAAGTGACCTATGACATCTATTCACGTTTCGTCGGCCAAAGCAAGTCATGTGGCTAATTGGCTTCATATTAAAAACAAGGTGAACTAGAATGTTTGGAGCACAGCAGTGATGCCTCTCATACGTGACCTTCATAGACAGGACAATGACCAGGATCCTTCTGTTTGTTCTAAAATTTTACTTCATCATTACTTCATTACTGACATTTTCGATAAAGATTTCTAAAAATGGGAACAAAGCCACTAACAAACAATGTTTGTGTACCCACAAAATTCATATACTGAAATCCTAACCCCCAATGTGATGGCGGGGCCTGTGGGAGGGATTAGGTCATGAGGGCAGAGCCTTCGTGAAAGGGATTAGTGCCCTTGTAAAAGAGGCCCCAGAGAGATCCCTCCCCTTTTCCACCATGTGAGGACACGGGGAGACGATAGCTGTCTATGAACCAGAAAGCAGGCTCTCACCGGAGAGTGAATCTGCCCACCTTGATCTTGGACTTCCCAGCCTCCAGAATTGTAAGAAATAAGTTCCTGTTGTTTACAAGCCACCCAGTGTGTGGAATTCTGTTATAGCATCCTGAACGCACTAAGACAGCCACTTATCACCTAGAATGGTCCAGCTTTTTAAGCTGACTAGTTGTTGTCTAGAAAACCGTCTGTGAGATTGGGCTTATAGAAGTTTAAATGATGGCAAAATACAAATGATTAGAGAATCTCAGCATTGGAGGCCCCTACCTTTCACCCACGAAGAGCGTTCCTTCTGTGGTTTCTAAGGATATGATTCTTCAGGTCTAACACTTCCAAAGGAGGAGTGCTCGCTCACTTCTTCCACTCCCTCTTTTTTAGCTAACTGTGGCAAATGCGTTTTATAGAACTGCTTTTTGGAGGGACCCTCATGGGGATGACATGTCCTGCTTGGGCACATGAACCAAGCCAGACCAGCCAGATCCTCTTCCTGGGGATGGACTCCTGATCAGAGGGGCAAAAACGCTGAGAAGTTTTGGAGCTCACTTTCCCTGGAAGGACATTCTTGGGGACTGTCCAGGAGTTCCTGCTGCTGAAGCCTTGGGAGCAACTTCCCTCTGTCTTCCCAAAGCCTGGTTTCCTGGCCCTTTAGCCTTTCTGTGAGTACAACTACATGCCACCAATAAATTCCCCTTTCTAAAACATTGAAGAGAGTCCAGTTTTGATGCTTGTGACCAGAGAACCATGACTGATCCAGGCACTTGGGCAGGGGCACCACTTGACTGAAGATGTCAGCAAGTCTCCTAAAGAGCGAATGTGTCTGTTGGAGGGTGAGTCAGTGGTCATGGACACACAGCAGAGTCAAAGGACCTCACCAGCCCTGCCCACCCACAGATAGCCTGGCCAGAGTGTGCTGGGGCCATGAACTGGAGTTCTTTGGTGCAGTTCTCTGGTCCGGGTGTGCCCGCCAAGCAAAGTCAGAACCATAATTTGTACAAGTTGTGCTGATTTTAACAGTCCAGTCATTGTATACTATATCATCCCCATTTTATAGATTAAGAGACTGAGGCTGGAAGAAGTTATTTCACTTGCCTAAGACCACACAGCTTCCAGCAGGGCAGATTTGACTTAAACACATGTCTCTCTGAATCGTGTCGTCTCCGTGACTTTCAGGCACCAGTAGATTTGGTTTGGGCTGTCACTGTGGAGTCTCAGGATGGGAAGCCCGTGAGGCAGGGGCACATTAGTCTTATTCAGTGTAGCATCCTGGTGCCGGGCATGTTACAGGTGACTGGTCACACAGTCTAGGAACTGACTAGAGCAGAAGCTGTCGTCCCTGGCTGCTCATTACCACCGCTGGGGATGTCCTGCCCCCCTCTAATCAATTAAATCAGTCTGGGTGGGGGGCAGGCATTAGGAGTTTTCATAAGCCCTCAGATGATTCAGGTCTGCAGCCAGGATGGAAAACCCACCTGATGAAAGGCAATCTGGCTGCCACTGTGGCACTAAACTGCTCTTGTCATGGTCCCCTGCAACCTCTATACTGGGAATCAGATGGTTTCTCTGATTTCTTCCTAGGCTTCCTCTCAGCAGCAGTTGATACAATCAACGCTACTCCACCCCCTTTCAGGACCCTAAATGTCTGTGAACCCCTGGCCTCCGTCCTGGCCCCCTGCTCTGTCTACCTGCTCACATACACCAGTGGCTTTAAAACCATCCACAGGCCAACCAGGTCCAAACGGACACCGTCATCCCAGACCACCTTTATCAATCGCCTCCTTGGTGCCTCCACTCGGACAGCTCACAGGTTACTCGGGAGCAGAAACAGCTCTGGATCCCACACCCAGAGCTGTGCGACCTGTCTAAGCAAGTGGGTCTCCGTCTCCTCTGTTAGTCAAGCCCAGACCCAGGAGCTGGCTTTACTCTGCTCTTTCTCTCACCTTCTCTCCCCTCCCCTGGCCCCTGCTTTTGCCATCAAGTGCCACCACCTCCGCCCCACAGTAAGCCACACGCCCATTCACTGCTCCCCGTCTCCACCTCATTGCTCGCTTGGACTCTGTGGCCAGCGCCGGCTTCCACTCTCTTCCCCTGACATCCACACTCCTCCGAGACGCCAAGGTGATCCGTGTCTCTGGCATTAGATCATGCGTCTCTCTTGCTCAAAACCCTCGAAAGGCTTCCTGTTGCTCTAAGAATGAAAACCTTACCACGCCCTGCCCTGCTGCAGCAAAAGGGCCCGAACTCGCTCTGTCCTTAGCCTCTTCTGGGTCACTCCCTGGTCTGTGTTCCTCCAGCTACCCGCCTGCTTCCAGCTCTGGGAGCACCCCCAGCGTGCAGGGCTGTGCATTCGCTGTGCCCTCTGCCGGGGACTCCCTCCCCTCAACCCCTCACAGGTCTGCCCTCTTCCCATCTTCCATGTGCAGCTTAAACGCCACCTCCCAGAGGCATCTAAAGCAGTCACGATCTCCTGACACCCCTGCTTGCTCCTTTCAGAGTGGTTTTCATTTAAATGACCGAATTATTGGTTTCATTCTGTTGTTTTGTTGGCAACTCATTCGCTGTCTTAAAGAAGCAGACTCCTAACAGAGAAATCGTAAGACACAGAGCAGCCTGTGTCCACCGTTCCCTCCAGCTCTGGGGGGGGTCTCAAAACGTGGGAGCAGAGATGGGTGAGGTTGAACTTCCACCCAGCAGCTCACTGACCAGTGAGTGTGCTGTCCCGGTGGCAGCTGGAGCCCTGCCTCAAACTCAGGATGGGCCCCCACACCCTCCTCCAGGCACCCTAGATGTTGATGCCGGTAACGCGTTGACTCCATCCTGGTTGGAGACCTGGTTAATGTGGATGCTGTCAGTGGGGACAGAATGGCCAGCCTCAGACGTGTGTACCCCATTGTCTCCAAAGAGCTGCAGGTGGCAGAAGCTCCCAAGCTGTCAGGCCAGCTGTGGCTTCTTTGCTGAGATGGAGACGTAGCCAAGGAAGCAGCGTGAGAAGTAAGAAGGACGGACAATGAAGGCAAAGAGGGTGGGTGACCCGGACCAGATGCAGCAGCCTGTCTTTCTCGAGGGACAAGCTGAGGACTTGGCTACTCCCCTGACCATACATGGCTTGGCCAGGGCTCTCACCCTGCCTCCCCAGCTCTCCCAGCTGGATGTTCCTACAAATGGGCAACACAAGCCCGTAACGCTAGCGAGAAAGGAACTTGCCCAGGACAGTGTTTGGAGAAGGTTCCTGGGAGGCTGGCAGAAATGGTGAGTGAGAGCGGGCATCTCCGCTCAGCCTAACCTTCTCTCCTCTCTGTGACAAACAGCCCCCAGGCGTCTACAGCTCGTGTCTCCCAAATCAATCAAATGTTGCTGTACTCTCGGTATAATGAAGTCAAGGAGCTTGGCTTAATTGTTAACCTTTACGCAAAATACTAATTATTTTTTAAATCCTCTTCTCATATTTGCTAACTGCATCTTTTATTTTGATATTAAGGTTTTGTTTTTAAACTCCCACATACAACAAGGGTACAGAGTAGATGCTTTAACTATGTTCATTTTCTAGCTGAAGCAAAGGGTCTCATCAATGATTTCATCTTTCTTATCTGTTTCATCTGTCTTTGGCTGCATTATTAGCAACAGAGATGCTCATAACTGCATCAGAAACATTCCACCTTTCTTACTGACTTGTGACATGTATGTGGTTGTGACTCAATCAAATGAAGTTTGCTAAGTTAAAAGGGAAGACAGCGGAGGCTTCTGTGATAGCTTTATTAAAGGATTCTGGAAACATCCTGGGTGTCCGTCAGTGGACAAGTGGGTAAAGAGTCCATGGTGTACACAGATACAATGGAATATTAGCCTTACAAAAGGAGGCGACCCCGCCGTCTGCCACATTTGCCCTATTTAGTCCTGGAGGACAATATGCTACATGAAATAAGCCCGACACAAAGAGAAAAATAATGTGTGATCTCACTTTGTGTGGAATCTTTTAAGAAAAAGGATTATCGAAAGGAGTTGAATTCAGGCTTTGGAGTTAGGAAGATCTGTGATCTAACCTGATGTTGACCACTTACGAGCTGGTGACCTTTAGAAACCTTTCTTGACCATAGAAACGCCCTTGATGTCAGGATAACAGTGCTCTTTTCATGGGGGAGTTACGAGCAGGTGTCTGCTACACAGCACACCCTCAGTAACAGTGAGGTTTCGTCCCCTCACTCCCTTTACCCCCTCACAAATTGCACACTCATCACAAGGGACACGCAGCCGCTGGGACCCCAAAGTGCCTTCAGGATCAGTAAGTAGATATCACGTAGTGCTCAGAGTGGCAATGAGCAATGTGCATGGTGTCAAATTCTGCTACTTCAACTATTGCTAGTTCATGCTTGCAATTCCATCCCACGAGAACTTCCCAGGTAGCTTCCCTACGTTTAGCGCTGTGCTGGCCAGGCCACGAAGAATACGATACCACGTGATCCCCCACACGCCTGGAATATTTTAGCGTTTGGAAGGAGCTGCCACCTACATGACAGTATTTCCTTGGGGCTCATCCTGTGAAGTGGGCAGGGCAAGTTAAGAACATCCCATTTTGAGGATGGGAAAACTGAGCCTGGGAGAATAGATTTGTTGTGAGAAAATGGAGATCAGAGAGTCTGAGTAACTTATCTAAGACCATGTAGCTACGAAGTGGCTGAGTCTGGTCTTGAACTGAGATCAGGTGGCTCCAAGCCCAGGGTTGCCTCACCCCACCCAGCTGCGTCTCAGAAGGGCACTGCGTCAGATTCTTCTCCACCCCAATTTACATAATATTTTTGTCTCCATGAGAGCACTGTACTGTGTTTCTACAAAATATGAATGTTTTTCTGAAATTGGCCAAAATCTTCGTCATCCAGATGTTGATAAACAGCGCATGCAATGGCCCACTTGTTGCTGCTGTCCTCCCAAAGGCAGCTTTGTCTTGGGCCTGCTGACATCAGTGCCCAGTGCTCATGGATGAGCTAAGGCTCTGGGCAGCTGCGTTCAGTCCTTTGCAGCACCTGTTGGCTTGGTTGGTGTTAGCATGGAGGGCAGTGGTGACATCCTTTGAGCAAGAGGACCCTGACCTAAGAGGCCTAGATGTCCCTCTTGTGCTAACAGCACCCCAGAAGAAGAGGTGCTTAGTGCTGTAAGCCTGGGCACTCTGCTTCATCCACAGAAACCTCAGGAGTTGTTCGGCAGCCTTGTGCAGTGATGGAAAGAGGTTGTCACCAGAAGACCCAGGTTCTGGTGACAGCTAACAAGTGTGAAATTGGGCAACCCGTTCAAATTCTTGAGCCTTGGATTACCCTCTCTAAAATGTGGGTGCACGATTGCCAAGAGACAGAGAGGTGAGCAGAGTCCCCACTGCACCATGCTGGCTGATGGGGCCACCTGAATCGAGGGACATACTCTTCAGGGTAGGCTCGAGGGGGAGTGTACATTGCAGGTGCTTAAAACACTTTTGGTTACAGATTTTCTCATTTACTAACCCGTCTGAATCCCAATCCACCAGTAAGTTAGCTAAAATAGGCGTTTCATCAAGCTGGCCTATGTTGGGACCATCTTTCAGGTTGGTTGTAAGTCACAAGGACAGGGCCATTTGGGAGTCCTGCCTTACGAGACAGGCTCTAACTGTTCTCCTTTGCCCATGAGCTAATTGCTGACGAGCATTTGGTTTCCTCTTCTGTAAAATGAGAGTTTTGAGATAGATGATCTTTGAGGTAATTCAGGTGTGAAATGCTATGATTCTTTTGGATTCTTTTGTCCTTCCTGAGATTCCTATTGTTGGATAACATTTAATTTTAAAACTTTGCAAACACATTGCTTCTACAACAACAGACCTTGGTCTTGGGAGGCGCTGGGAGGAGGAGGAGGAGCTGTAGAGTGGGGTGAGCCCTGGGGTCGGGAGCTGGGGCTAAAGGAGGCTAGCCAGGGGGGCGTTAATCAGGGGTGACTGGACCCAAGGGGCTGAGAGTCCAGAAAGTGGAAGTAAGACCACCTCAGTCCAGGGAGAGAGCTGGGTCAGAGCAGGGTCGGCCCAATGCTCCCGTCCAGGCGGGGAAGGGACTTGGTGAAGAACGGACTGGAAAGACTGGCATGACGAGGCTAAACTGCAGTGACGGGATGGGGACAGGGAGGAGAAAGGAGCCACCACAGGCTGGGCTGGCCTGGCCGAGATAAGTGGGCACCTGGGCAGGCCATCTGGTGCCCCACTGAGCCCGCGATCTTTGCATATTGACTCCATATTTGTGGGGAGGTGAGACTGGCTGCTGAGTGAGGGGAGGGCAGAGAAGGGTCAGCTCCGGCGGCGGAGAACCCCTGCCTCAGACTCAGCAGAGGCCTTGTCTTCCCTGGGTTCACCCTCCTGGGAAGGTGATTGAAGGGTCAGGAGTTCTTGTTAGACCAAGCCCCTTGCGGGTCTTACCTTCTGCTCCAAGCAAAAAGTACAGAGTACTTCTAAATTCACACAGCTCTCTCCCTGCAAGGAGTTCTGAGCGGGGCAGGGGGGAATAATTTTCAGCACTTTGCTGAATTTCTAGTAATGGTTTTGCTGCCCCCATGGACCAGGGCCCTCAGGCAATAGCCTGGCTGGCTGGGCCCTTCGACGGGTCCCCGGGGAGAGGAAGGGGGACTGACTTGAGGCTGAGGGGGTGCTCATGACCTCGGGCTCCTCTGCTCCCCTCCTTCCTCTGGGGCCGAGACTGGGGGCGAAGACTGGGGCTGGTTGAGCCTATGGGATCAATGACTCTCCTGGGATCCCCCAGGACTGGTGAGTTTGGGGGAGGGGGAGGGAGCTTGTACATTTCCTTCTGTCTTGCAGAGCTTCTCACTGAACTTCACGCTGCCAGGGAACACGGTAAGCACAGCAGCCCCTGCTCACCAGGTAAGTCCATGACAGTGCAGAATTCACAGTGGGCCTCTAGGACTCCGTCACATAAGCCTCTCGCATGAAGATCAGTCACACTGTCTTTCACAGGCACTTAGGAACAGTTGAGGGGTGCTAAGAGAAAGTTTTTCCAATTAGAAAACTTATAGGAAGAGGAAAAAAGAAAAAAACAAATAATAATAAAAACCCTAAATTCCCATCAGCAGAAAACACTGGTGTAACCCCTTCCTGTCCTGTTTGACTTTGCATAAATTTCTACTTTTTTGTCTTTGTACTATTGTGTTCTTACTCTGCATATAATTTTATATCGTAAATGTTTTCCACCAGTCTTTATAACCATAACTGAGGATGGTCACATAATATTTCTTCAAGTGAATTATTGCTTTAATTATAATTAGGAATATTTTTGTGATAAATGCCATTGTACTAATAGATAATCCTTGTCTGCATTTAAGACTATTTCCTTAGTGTATGCTCTAGAAAGGAAATGGTTGAGTCAACAAGAATGAACATTTGAGAGCTCTTGACCATGGCATTTAATTGCAAATAAAAATAGAGATTTTCAGCTGTCAATGGTGTACAGTTTCAATCCATGGTTCATCTTCCATTTCTGTTCTCCTATTGTGTGGAGAAAACACTAACAGCCAGGGTTGTTTTCTAATCAGTAGTGCTGTTGTGGTTGAGCAAGGCATTTTCCTGGCCCAGTTTTTTAGTGGGTTTGGCTGTGCCAAATTTTTCTGAAATGTTACATGGTTATTAAAAGAGAATAACACCACTGGGAAGTAGGGGAGAAGGGCCTACCTGGATCAGAGCCGCTCTACAGGGAGTTTGGGACGGGGCTACCTACGCAAGTCAGTCCCTGCTGGGCCGTACTGGACTGTCAAGGGAAACACTGGGTTGGGAGGCTGTACCAGGCCCTGGAGGAAGTGCAGCCTGGTGGTTAACAGCATGGGTCCTGGAGCCAGGTGGATTGGGGTCTGCCACCTAGGGCTGTGTGACCTTGCACGTGGTACTTCACTTCTCTATGCCTCATTCTTCTCATCTGTAAAATGGGGATCATTACAGTCCTGCTTCATTTTTTCTTCAACAATTATTCTTATGACCAACTTAGCTCAAAAGTGAGAATGTGCAAAATCACAGAGGCTTTCACAAAGTGTTGAGAAAAATAAGTGAGTCCATATGGGGAAAGTGCTTGAACAGCCTGGCATATAGTAAATGTGCCACAATGTTAGCTGGCACAATTGGCAGGCGTTCATGACGGTAGGGGAGAGAGAGAGAGAGGGAGGGAGGGAAGGAGAGAGAGAAAGGAAGCAAATAGGCAGAGAAGAGCACAGGTGGAAGGCCAAGGCCACCCTGCCCTGGAGAGACAGAGACAGAGCGGGGTGGCTTCAGTCCTGACAAATTCCCCATCCCTAACTCTGGTCCCTGAAGAAGCCAGCTTCCCACCTGCCGTGCGGCTCCACAGGGCACCCCTACATCCTTAGAGTTAATCACCCCTTTTTTTTTGGTCAAAGCCACCCCAAGCAAATTTCTGTTATTTGAAGACAGAATGGAAAATCCACAGGGTGAATAATGAAGACATCACCTGAATTTCTCAATTCTTTCTCCTTGTATCCAAATTTCATTCCAGTTCTTAGCTGGGAAGCAATCAAGCAAGGTTCTACTTGGCAGTTGTTGTTGTTGTTGTTAACAGAAAGTTTAGTGAAGGGGTAAACTTTAGGCCTTATGGCCTAACCTTTGACAGACTGTCTTTTATGATGTGCACTCTATAGATCTTGTTCTTTGGCAACACATGTTCTTTTTCCACACAGACTTCCTCTCCTGTTATGGGTGGGAAAGAAGTGGTAAGTGTATCACTTAACTTACTGAGCCTCAGTTTGGTCATTTATAAAATGAGGATAATAATGCTCTACCCATTTGCCATGAGGATTAAAGTTCGATAGGTGAACTGTTGCCGAGCACAGAACCTGGCTCAACAACTATTCTATGACCAACTTAGGTCAAAAGTGAGAACGCACAAAATCACGGAGGCTTTCAAAAGTGTTGAGCCAGAGACGAAAGAGTACATACCTTACGTGTATCTATATGATGTTGAAAAACAGACAAAACGAATTCACAGTGATAGATTTCAGGATAGCGGTCACACACAGAGACTGAGGGTGTCCAAGGGGCTTCTGGACTGCAGTAATGTTCTGCCTGTTAATCTGGGTGTGGGTTACATGGGTGTGTTCCTCACATGAAAAGTCATCAACCTCTATATTTATGATTCATATAGGGATTCTGCAGATTATCTTCAATATTTCCAGATAATCTGCAAATCTGAAAATGGCTATTTCTACTCAGATCAAAGCAAAGTGGAAATTTGAAAATCAATTGGTTAATGTATGTAGTGTAAATAAATTTTTAAAAATTCACATCAACATGGTATGATATACAATAAAAGCTTTTACTGTTTGCCAAACTGATGGGTGAAAATGGCATCTAACTGTCGTTCTGAATCGTATCTCAATTTTTTCTGTGTTGAGGAGGCATTTGTCCCTAAGAATGCCTGTTCACACGGTTGGCCCATTTTTCCACTGGATTATCGCCTTTCCAATTGATTTGAACTATGTAATTTAAATCACATGAAAACAAGTCATTTGTCATGTATGTTACAAACATTTTTTCACATTATTTCGTGACCCTTTTGATATTGTATATGATATTTAGGGTCCATGCAAAATGGATTCAATAGATTCAAACCTACTGAATTTTTCCTTTGTTCTTGAAGAATCTGGGCTTCCCCTGACTCTGCCTTTCTCTCTTGCAGGACTGTGGGCCCTCTCTCGGGTTAGCGGCAGGCATCCCATCCATCGTGGCCACAGCCCTGCTGGTGGCTCTGCTGTTTACCTGGATCCACCGAAGAAGAGGCAGCCTTGAGTCCATGGAGGTGATGAGCAGCTTCTTTGGGTCTGGATGTGTAAGCAGGGATCAGTATTTCAGTGAACTGGCTTTTGGGCTAAGGGTGTAAGAATTCAGAGCCATGTCTATTTCCCAAGGACAAGATGGTAGAAGTTTCTGGGCCATAATTTCCATCTCAAACGTGACATTAAGCACCAAGCAGATATGGCATAAACCCTCAGGTCAGTTGAGGACATCCTGGCAATAAGGACGGTATTTGGCATGGCAAAAAGCAGCAGTGGAGAGCGATGTCTTTTGCCATGGCAAACACGTCTGTATGATGGGTGTGTTTTCTAAAGCTGAGAAACAAAAGGGCACAAGCTTCACAAAGGGAGGATGGAGACAATGTTAGGAAAGATGGGACACAAAAAGGTGCTGAGGTGCCTAGGGTAGGGATAGGTCCAGAAGTACGTGGCTCTCTTTGTCTTTGTCTTTTTCTCACATCTGAACATGCGTAATTCACAAGGGAATCTATATCCATCACACCCTCAGCCCCCACCAAATGCCAGATTGCTCTGGGGACCGTGCTCAGAGTTCAAAGGCCACCAAGACCAATATCCAACAAGGTTCCATGGTTGTGATACAACTGGGTCATGTGGACTCTGGGTTCTAATTTCATTCTCTATTTATGCACATTCATAGTTGTTGTCACACTGATAGGCATTAATGAAGAAACAGAAAATCAAGGTTCTAATCCTGACTCTGCCACTTTATGATTTATTAATATATGATCCTGGACAAGTGACTTAACATTTTCTATGCCTCGGTTAGTTCAACTCCAAAACACAAGTCATAAAAACCGCCCTCCCTATTTTAAGAGTTCGGCAACGTTGTAGATGGAAAGAGACCAGGAATGATGAACATCCTTACATCTTCACATCACATGTAAAGACACGGTGACAAGTTATAAACTTTAAACACATTAAGAAGTATTGTGGTGGGTGGTGGTATTATTTATTTAAGTAATAGTTTCTCAACCTTTAGTGCACTTTAAAATTATCTAGGAGTTTGAAAAAATACCAATCAGCAGAACCAATTAAATCAGAATTTCTGGACAACAGAGCTTTGGCATTGATGTTTTTTTTTTTTTTTAAACCTCTTTATTACGGATAATTTAAAATATATACTAAAATAGAGAGAACAGTATAATGAACCCAATTATTAATATCAACTCATGACCAATCTTGTTTAATTTCTACTCCCACCCTGGATTATTATTTAAGTAACTCACAATGACATTTCTTGGTTTTGTTTTGGGGTTTCTTATGAGGAAGGCAGGAGTTATTAGCTGCTTGTGTGTTTATTTTGTTTTGTTTTGTTTGTTCTAATGTGCACTCGAATTTAAGAATCACTGACTTTATCATGGCTATAGTCAAATGCTGTGACCCTTTACTTCTTTTTCTTTTCTTTTTCTTTCTTTTTTTTTAAAACAATTTAGGAAAGTGAAAGACCATGTGAAATTTCAGAAATCGATGAAAGTCCCAAGATATCTGAGGTAAGAACTCTTGGTTATAATCTCTATGTATCATCCACACAGTAAACAAGCTAAGAGTTTTAAGCCTTTCATGCACAGAAGAAATACAGTGTGAGCACATGTGGAAAGGAGATGACCAAGTGAAGTTCAAGCTCAAAAGAGATTCTCAGTGTATTTTTATTGGCTGAACAGAAATTGAGGTTGATTTCATATTATAAAATCAATTTAATATGATTTATTTCACTTAAAAATTAAAAGAGAAAAATCACGTGACCATCTCAATAGGAAAAGAGAGTTCAAAAAAATTCAATAGTCATTTGTGATATGAGCTCTTAGCAAACTAAAAATAGAATAGAAACTTCCTTAACTTGAAAGATATCTTTTGAAAAAAATTATAGCAAACCTCTTACCTAAGGGTAAAATGTTGAAAGCATTCTCTTAAAGATCAGAAATAAAACAAGATGTTCACTAATATGACTCTATTCAATATTGTACTTTAGGTCTTAGTCAATGTAGTAGGATAAGAAAAAGAAATAGGAAGCATTAAGATTGAAAAGGAAGAAACAAAATTGTCATTATTTGCAGATGATATGATTGTCTACATAGCAAAGCCAGATAATCTATAGGTAAATTACTAGAATTAATAAGATATTTTAACAAGTTTTGCTGGATCGATACACAATACACAAAAGTGATTTACATTCCTCATCAACAATAACTAGAAAAAGTAATTTTAAAATTTACCACTTTGCATTGGTAATAAAGATATGTAGAATCCTGAGGAGTCAATTTAACAAAATATGTAATATCTTTATGGAAAATAATAAAGCCTGAGTAAAAATAATTAAATGATATCTAAATAATGGAGGTTATATACTATGCTCCCTGGTAGGAAGACTCAATAACATAAAGATGTCAAACAACCAGAAACTGACCTATATAATAAATGTAATTCCAATATAAATCCCAATAGATTTTTTTCATAAAACTTAATAAAGTGCTTCTAAAATCCATATGGAATAAGGTAGAAAAAGATTTAAAAAAGAAACAGTGAACAAACAGAACAAATAGAAAACAAACAGCAAGATGGTAGATTTAAACCCAACCATACCAATGATCATATTAAATGTAAAAGGTCTAAATACCCCAATTAAAAGGCAGAGATATTCAGATTGGCTATATAAGCAAGATCCAACTATATGATGCCTACAAAAACCCATTTTAAATATAAACACATGAATAGGTTAAAATTAAAGGATGGTAAAAGAGATACCATGTTAACATTAAACAAAGAAGAGTTGAATGGCCTGAAAACTCTACCAAGGCAGTAAGCTCAGGCAATTGCAGGCCCCTCCTCATTTGTTTTCTGTTTTTCAATGATCATTGTGCTTCTCTGCTTGTTGTCCAGTGTCTTGAAAACTATTATTTCAAATGTTTTGTCTGAGTTTTGGTTGTTTCAGATGGGAGGGCAAATCTGGTTGCTATTACTCCATCTAGGCCAAAAGTAGAAGTCTCAGCTGTATTTTTAAAAAATCTGTTTGTTTTTTCAAGAATCCTAGGAGATCACCAACACATGAGAAGAATACAATGGGAGCACAAGAAGCCCACATATATGTGAAGACTGTAGCAGGAAGAGAGGAGCCCAGCCGTGACACTTACCGTCCTACTGTAGAAATGGAGAGGAGGGGACTGTGGTGGCTTGTCCCCAGACTGAGCCTGGAATGATGTGGCTCAGTCCAGGAGAAGACCTGGAGCTGGGACAGGCTGAAAACCCGGGAATTTGTACTTGGAGAGGAGAGATGCCACCTTGCTTCTTAACCAATCCAAGTTTCCTTTACAGATCTGGAACACTTGTGGATTGATTTGTCTCTTTAGGGGACAGCTCCAATAAGTTTGATTCCAACTTTCAGATTTTGTGGTTTAATACACAGTGACCCACCAGGAGAGTTCACTGTGCATCCAGATGGAGCCCTCAGATCCTGCTACTGACCCCAGTGGGAATTTGCTTTTCTTTGTGATTTTAAGAAAGCGGCTTGGTTTCTAGTATCTTGCCTTCTCATCTTTTTTTCATATTCCTTTTCTCAAAAAAGCCATCAGACATGACTTCCATGGGAGTGTTGGCCAAGGTCAGCCTGGCGCAAGTTGGGATATAAATGAAACTTATGGGGGATGTGTGAGAGGAAGCAGTTACTTACTTCTGAATATCTCAGGGTAGAAATCACATGGACCCACACATTCCCTGACTGCAGGGCGGCACATAGCTCAATCATGTTGTATAGCATTGGAAGGAATATGGACTTGTAAGTCAGTCAGACCTAACTCTGAGCAGGTGTATGACTCTGGGGAAGTCGTTTAACCTCTCTAAGCCTCAGTTTTTGCTTTTGTAAAAGAGAAGATAATATCACTTGCCTCATGTGCTCATCAAAAAGATCAAATAAGAAATAAAGGGAAGTGTTTGCCACTTGGTAAACACTCAAAATGCTAGTTCTCTCTCCCTACCCGCTTCCTCCTACCTCTTCCCATATTGCTTGTCTGATAAAGTGGAAGAGCTGATCACCAGCGTTTGTTGCCCACGGTCATAGGGTCACCAAGGGAACATTTATGGCAAACTTTCTCCATGGTCTGCCATCCAAATTGTTGACATTTAAAGATGATTCTAGGGGTTGCTAGTAGTCTGTGAATCTTCCAATCTAGATGTGACCCTGTCCTTGTATGAACCAGGAAAACCCAGGCTCTTGCAAGTTCCAAATTCCCAATACAAGGACTTTGGTGTTACATTTAACCTTCAAGATGATGATGTTGATAGAGATCCATGTTTCATATTAAAACGACACTTTTTTCGGTATAATGAGGCATTTTGCCTAACTTTTAACATAAGACATGATGATACTTTTGATCTGGAACCCAAACTTCGTCACATTCCAACACCTGCTCTTCAAAGCCCTTTGTGAAATTCAGTTTTGTGCAAAGTCCACTGGGTCCAATCACCTTGGCAAGCAGATCTGGCCCTATTTGAACAGCCTGGCCCAGAGATCTTGTTGCTTCTGCTTCTCTTGCATGTCAGGAAGAACACTGGATTTACTGAGAACTTGGCTGTGGCCTTGGCTTTGATACTCGTAGGTGTCAGCCCTACTGCAGATTGCTGGGCACTCAGAGCCTCAGCTCTGCACTTGTAGAGTGGAGATGGCGGTTCTCATCCTCCTACCCCACACCATGGGTTGCGAAGCTCCATTGTTGACGTATGCATATGAATAAGTCTTGTAACCTATAAAGTAAGGTATGACTTGTATTTTGGATCACTTATTTTAATTCTACTTACAATCCATTGCTTAGAATCTTTATTTCAAACCGTTTCTATTAAACTAGCAAGGTTCAGTATTTCTGTCATTTATTTCTGCTATGATGCATAAGAACTTATTTTGTAAAAAAGTGAAAAGTAAAATGGCCATTTTTATGAACCTACAAAATATCTGTGGCTTTTCTTTGCTTGTAACAAAACATTGGCCTTGGCCTTGGAACCAAGAGTATCCCAGGGATATCCCCGTTCCTGGCACTTTCTCAGCCAGGCCGGAAGATGTTCGGTCCTTCACGAAGGGTAGCCCAGTGTTATAAGAAAAATGCTGACATCCAAAGTCAGCGCCCCTGGTTCCCACACCCAGGGCTGCTGCTAAGTTAAGGGTGACCTTAGGCAGGTTGCACAAGGCGTTTGGTCTCATTTCCTCCTGTATCACCTGGTGTTCGAATTGATCTGTCTCTAAGGTTACATCCACCCAGTTCAAACATTCTAACTTCGATTTTCCAAAACCTTGCGAAGTCAAGCAAGGTTTGCTCTCTTCACTCTCCCCCTTCTGCCTCCCCGTTTCTTACTCCCATCAGCAAGAAATTCTGTCCCCTCCATGATTCTTTTCAGTTCCTGACTTTGCAGGTGGAAAGACTTATTTCTCCTAACCGTTTAATAAGCTGAGGACACCAGAGAAACTGGATCAGATGGCCTGTTAGGTCCCTTCAAAGAATGGAGTCTGTAAAGCAAGAGGTGAGAATGGGTGTGGAGCCTGTGAGTTCCAAAGGCTGCCTCAGCCAGGGCTGCCTCCCTTCCACGGGTGCCTGAGATGAAGAGGCCAAGAGCGATTGTCTTCCTGAGAGAGACGAGCCACTAAGTCCAGAGAGAGGCTCCAAGATGGACAAAAGAGGGAGGTATTTCTTTGGTGGTTTAGGAAATTGCACTTCCTTCCAAATGAGAGCAGTGAGAATACGTCTCTTACGTGGCCCTGTGCTGGGATGCCTGGGGACCCCACTCTGTGGTGGCCAGGGGGGAACAGGCTTTGAGCCGAGCTGCCCCAGTCAAGAGCCAGCGCCCGCCCCCCAACTCCACAAGCTCCAGAATCCCCTCTGGAATGTTCTAATTAAACCTGTTTGTCCTCTCAAGACAAGCTGTAAATTTTTATTTTTTCACTTAGTTACATTTGTGGTTTAAAATGTTTCATAATATTTGAGTAAAGAAAAAAAGACTTGATCATCTTGTTTCCTCCTGGTTTTATTGGAGATATACAGTACTTCAGCTACACTGTGGGCAAAGGGGGTTTGATTAGCTTCCTTGGATAAACCACCAATGACAACACCATTTCCATTGAAATACGCATTGTGAATTCTGTGCAGCAATCGTACAAATGGCCTATTAGAACATAACCCATTACCAGGTGAGGCCTTACCACGTTTCTAAAGCTATTTATTTCTTCTTTTTAAATTCTCCATATGCTAGTAATAAAGCTATTTATTTCTAGTAGCAATCTGCATTTCAGTAAGACCTAAAGAATCGCGAACTTTCTGGAGGCATCTTTTATTCATACTAATACGAAGCATAATTTATTTAACCTGAAGAGAATGGGAAAAAATGTCGGTGACTTTTTCCTAGGCATTTCTTTCCCACGGTTCAATGTAATCCAATCCCAGATGTGCAAAAATCTCTTCTTCACTTTCTGCTTTGAGAAATATCCTCTGAAAGCAGAACAAGAAATAAGAGCATTCAGATATTTTTCTTAAGCATCTCAGTGTGGACACAGTGAAAGTATTATTTATAAAACTGTCTTGTCAGAATGAATTATTGCCAAAACATAATTCCCTCAGAAGAGTACAAAAAGTCATTTTAACCATCCAAGAGTATGGTACTAAATAAATTAAGGTAAAATCACAACAGCCTTACACATCCAGCAAAAGGCATTTGGATATTTTTCCTATGGGCTGTAGTCCTTAACCAAGCTGTTCATTAGAACCACCTGATGAGGGTTTTTTTTAAAAAAAACATGGAAGCTTGAGCCACACTTGAGTCCAGTGAAATCAGAACCTCAGGAGAGGTCTTGTCATCAATCTATTTAAAAGCTCTGGGTAGTTTAATGTGCAGCCAGAATTGTGTACTGCTGGGAATTACAGGATATGCGTATGTGTTGGGCTCTTCTCCAGCCTTCCACACCTGCCTCTGACCCCCCGAGGCTGCCACGTGATCTCTTTAAAACCAATCCCCTCTTCCCCTCCATGCTTTCTTGCAGGTAGCACAGTGCTGCGCATATAGAAAGCACTTGCTTGCGTTGAATTGTTTATTAAGTGTTAATTTGTCAGTGTTCCTTAATTGTATCACGTGAATCTGCCTCCACTCACATGCTCAGCATCTGAGGCTTTCCTGCCAGCATCCACAGCCCCCTCTTCTGTGAGCAGCACCTTGAGTTTTCTTTGGGAAACACCACTCTCTACTCTCAGTCCATGAGGGTCTGGTGGAGCTGTGCTCACCTCCAAGGAGAAGCACATGACCCAGGCCCAGCCAATCAGAGCTACAGTAATGGGTTCAGGGATGGGCACGTGATCCAGGCCTGCCCAATGAGCATCAGCCAGGATTCTTGCTGGAACTATTAGGAAAGAGGCTCTTCTCTGCTGGAGTAACTGAAGGAATGGGACTTATGGGAAGACCTGCCTGAGAATAAAACCAATACGGAGGGAGGCCTACCTGAGCACCTGGATGCAGCTGCACCTGAAGCCAATATTACCCTGGGATGCTGCAGTATGGAACCCAAACTCCATTTTTTTGCCTATGCCAGTTTGGGTTTGATTTCTGACACCTGTAACTCAGACAGCCCTAACTAAATATACCTCATTTAGACTATAAGCTCCTAGAAGGAAAGGAACATTACTTCTAGTTATTTTAAGTCTTGTTGTCCCTGACAACCTATTTTGGTGTCCTTGAACACTGAAAGAACAGTAGGCCTTGGCCCCTGTGGATTTAACAGTTGAATGTCTAACTCTTCCTAGCTCATACAGTGATCACTTTGCTGAGGCAGGCGTGAACTGGATCATGACAGCAGCAAGGCTAGCATGCTCGGTGAGTCACATAGCTGGTGAGTGACACTAGCTGACCGCTCATCTACATCCTGGGGCAGCTCTGTTGCTCTCTTTCTTGCAGGAGACTCTCACTAATGACCCACATGGTCACTCAGAATGCTGCCGCCCCCTGCATTTGAGGGGTACTTGAGTGGTGTTTGTGACTTGGGGGGATCCTTGGTTTTCTTTGGAGTTAGTCATTGCAGACACCAGGAATGCACCAACCTCAAGTGATGTTCACCGCTGGGCTGGTTCTGGAGACCCAATTAGCTCATCACCTTGGATCCCAAAGCCCCTGAGGTACATTCTGGGCCAGGTGAGGACCTTAAGCTGTGAGGATCTTTCCAGCTGCCCTCAACTGTGATCAGCTGGGAATAGGACACGCATAGCAAAGCAAACTGTCCCCAGACACTCAAATGAGTTCAGGGAGAGTACTCAGGGACCCAGCCTTGGGGATGAGGATCAAAGTAGCCCATTCCAGGGGGAAAACTCTACCTTGGTCTTGTCCCATAAACCGTGGTTATCCAGCATCATCCTCCGCTCATGCGTGGCGTAGCGCCGGAGGTCTCGCTCAAACTGCTGAAAAAGGGATAATTAAAATAATTTGCTATCAAGTCTAGAGTATCTTCATCAGTAGATGTTTAAAGATATCGAAGTCCCTCTAGTGAAATCTCTGTCTGCACTAAGCATTCTCAAAGTGATTTTCTCACCCAGGGCCAAGCTCTTTGCTGACAGGCCCACGCTCCCATGAGCACACTGGAATGTAAGCTCCATGAGAACAAAATCCTGATTTGTTTTGTTTTGTCTATAACCCTGTTCCCTCAAATAGTGTCTGGTGTATAGAAGATGTATGGCAAATATTTGTTTAATAAATAGCGTGAACATTTTGTCCAGTATAATACCTGGTCCAGAGTAAATGCCAGATGAATAATAGTTTGGTGATTTTTAAAAAACATTTTGAATATCATTATTGTAAAATAGGATAGAGAGTCAGGGCACCCATTTCAGCCTGGATTTTGTCCCTACCCGGCTGTGCATCTCTTGGCAAGTCACCCAGACTTGCTGAATTTTGCTTAGTCAAATGGAAGGATGGAGAAGTGCCCGACTAAGGTCCCCTCTGGCTTTAACATCGTCTCCTACTGAGATTCGGTGAAACTGATGGTCTAAGTCACCTGCCCCCGAATAGCACCTCCCGTGATCAGAAGCGGGCTCTGAGGCTGCAGGGAGCAAAACCCGAAGCCTAAGACAGAGGACAGGAAAACCTTGGAAACGGAGGACAGCGAATAACGTTGTCATTGAGGCTACTTTTCCCTAGAGAAGCAGAGATCTAGAAAGTTTGTCCTTTCCCATGCGGGATTAGGGAGTAAGCCTGGGATAATCGCGCCCTCTAGTGGCGAGGAACGATTCCCATTACAGGAAAGTGAGCTGGGGCTGGTGACAGACAGACTTCCTAACTGTAAGTCCTTTATAGTGGGGCAGAGAGGGAGCCAGGGTTGTGGAAGAATCTGGGTGAAGCAGATTCCAGGCACCGTAGCTGCAGGTCTGGGAAGGTACGGGGGTGTTGATTAGCACACCATCTCCCTATCCCCCAGCCCTGGGCCACACTGTGTGTGCTTCTGTTGGTTCCATATCTTAGCTGTTGTGAATAACGCTGCAGTGAACATGGGCGTGCAGACACCTCTTTGGCACACTGATTTCAATTCCTCTGAGTATATACCCAGTATTGGGAAGGCTTGATAATATGGTGGTTCTATTTTTAGTTTCTTGGGGAACCTCCATACTGTTTTCTAAAATGGTTGTACTAATTTACAATACCACCAACAGTGTATCAGGGTTCCCTTCTCTCCACGGCCTCACCAACACATGTTATCTTTCATCTAAGTAACAGCCGATCTAAGAGATGTGAGGTGACATCTCATCGTGGTTTAAATTTGCATTTCTCTGATGATTAGAGATGTTAAGCATTTTTTCATACATCTGTTGGCCAATTTGTATGTCTTCTTTTGAAAAATGTCTATTCGAATCCTTTGCCCATTTTTAATAGGGTTATTCATTTTCTTTATATTGAGTAGTTTGAGTTTCTTGTATATTCTGGATAATAGCCCCTTATCTGACATATGATTTGCAAATATTTGCTCCCAATATGTGAGTTGTCTCTTCACTGTATTAATTGTTTCCTCTCTTAACCACCTTGCTGGTTTCTCTGCTTCACTGGTTCTCACACTTGAGCAGCATCAGAAATACCTGGAAGGACTTTTTCAAACACAGATTGCTGGGATCCACCTCCAGAGTTTCTGATTCCAGAAGTCTAGGGTGGGGTGGATAATTTACAGGTTTAACCTGTTTCCAGGTAAGGATGCTGCTGAGAATAGCTGTTCTAAGTGAATCTGTCTCACTTGACTGTGTGCAGGTAGAACACTCTGATTTAAAGGTTTCTGGGCACTGCCCTTTCCCCTGTCCCCCAACCCCTGTGGCCATTGTCTCTCCCCTGGGCCCAGCTAGACCCAACCTATGTCTTTTGGAAAGCTAACATCGTCCCACAGGTCCACAGGCACTTACCCGGGAGCCAGTCCATCCCAGCAGGGCGAAGGCACGGTGCTCGTAGGGGCACATAACTAAGTCCACACGGATGGCCTTCCAGGTCTTCCCTTCCTGCTGGCTGGACTTCTCACTGTCCACCACTCTCTGATGGGGCAATTTTAAAATCAGAAAACATTTTTGAAAATGATCCAAAGCATCGACCTTCCTGCTGGGCAACTTGAGCTTTTCAAATGTTGACTCCACAAGGTCACAGTACAAAAGTAATCCCTGAAAAGAAACAGAACAGTGTTAGGAAGAGGCCCCGATGGAAAGAAGCTGAGGTCTTATGCTGGGCTGTTGATGAAATCACAGGTTTGAGCAGAACGTGGCTCTGTGTGTCTGTCCTTGCATTACAAGCCCACCTGGAAACCCCAGGAGAGGGAGCTAAGGAAGTGGCTGCATCGTCCTCCCTCTGCAGAAAAGGAATCTAGTGATTAGAGACGCTGATTCAAAGCCACTTAATGGCAAAACTGCAAGAGAATCCCCCTCCCCACTTCCGAATCCCAGCCAGTGCAGGGATTCTCCTCAGCCCTTTGAAAACAGACCAACCATAAACAAAAGCCATGCTGTTTCTAGGGGGGCTGCTTTGAGCTAGTGTCTGCTATAATGTGGATGTTTGTCCCCCTAAACCTCATGTTGAAATTGATGCCCAATGGAGGTGGGGCCTGGTGGGAGGTGTTTGGGTCATGGGGGTGGAGCCTCATGAATGGCTTGGTGCATCCTCACAGTAATGAGCGCGTTCTTGCTCTATTAGTTCCCTCCAGAGCTGGTTGTTAAAGAGTCTGGCATGTCCCTCCACCCCGGCCCATTATCTTGCTTCCTCTCGGGCCATGAAATCTCTGCACATGCCGACTCAGCCTTGCCTTCCACCACGTGTGGCAGCAGCCTAAAGCCCTCGCCAGAAGTAGATGCCAGCACTCTGCTTGTTGTACACCCTGCAGGACCATGAGCCAAATAAGCCTCTTTTCTTTATAAATTACCCAGTGTATTCCTTTTTAGCAACACAAATGGACTAAGACAGTGTCCTTTTCTATTATACTGATGACCAGGCTTATCTGGCCCAAAGGGTTGTGGCTGGAGGCTGAGCCCCATTTTGGGGCAGGATAACTTGCTATTTCTAGTAGCACATGGGATGCCCTTTCTCATGAGAGACTGTTGCTCTGCCTGCCTTACTCCGTCTGCCTTGGAGAAGGTGGGATAAAGTTAGTGACTCATGTTTCATCTAAAGTCACCTACCCAGAAAGTCGACAAGTGATCCTAAGATATGCCCAAGCAAGTTGCCACCCTTGGTGGGAGAGCCCGATGGTACAGGGCAGATGTGGGGAAGGAAGAGGCAGAAACATGCAATTAACTGCAAATCTGAGTGGCAACTAAAAGAGTAAACAACCTCCAAATAATGTAATCAGAACTCTTGGGGTGTGTGATTTGTTATCATGTATTCTTCAGGTCAGATATTCAAACATTATATGAGAAGCAGTTCGGAGATTTGTTAAAGCACAGTTTACAGGGCCCCATCCCCAGAGTGATCCAGTGGAGGTTGGGGAGGGCATTTCTAGCAAGTTCCCAGGTGATGCTGATGTTGCTGGTCCAGGGACCACACTTTGAGCATCACTGGTTCAGTTTATTATTGTAACTAGACATGCTTTGCATTTCTTCTGCAAACCAGCAAGAGACATTGTTTCAACTCCAGAGGATACTTTTTCCTTTGCTGATCTCCGAAGAGGCGCTCTTCCCCCTTCAGTGCCTAGAAGAACAAGCATCATTGAAGGATGGGGCAGGGGCACTGATGTCAGCAAGAGCCGCTGGGGGAGGTGGTCAATGTTGCTGTAGGTAACCTCTGTTAACCAGCTCAGGAAAACACAGCTCTGCTTTTCAGGGAAACTTGCTAAAACTAGTACAGTATAGCAGCCTTTCATGTAAATTTCTATTACGTAAATTTGAAAAGGGAGCTATTAAAATATTAACAAGTGTCACATTGAAGCCAAATTTATAATAACACACATTCTCTTAAAAAAAAAAAACCAAAAAACCTCACACAGCTGATTTCCTAATAATAAACTGTATGTTTGCCACATGGTGGTGACATTTGGCTGGTAATAGAGAAAGGGGCCATGCTTGCCTGGGGTTTGTCTTGAATGTTGCAAGGTGTATGGAAGTGCATCGTTGGCTGGAATGCTCCTGTCTACGTATCAGAAGGTTCTGTCTGCAGCAGGGCACAGTTGTCAAACGTGCACACATCCCCCGATGTC